>CAUIJW010000028.1:17500-20000 GCA_960531205.1 Andrena bicolor | reverse complement strand
GCTAGTTGCTTCGGCAGGTGAGTTGTTACACACTCCTTAGCGGATTCCGACTTCCATGGCCACCGTCCTGCTGTCTTAAGCAACCAACGCCTTTCATGGTATCCCATAAGCGTCGACTTAGGCGCCTTAACTCTGCGTTTGGTTCATCCCACAGCGCCAGTTTCTGCTTACCAAAATTGGCCCACTTGGCACTCTGATTCAATATAATCTCGTGGCTTCATGATCCAAGCAAGCCAGAGATCTCACCCATTAAAGTTTGAGAATAGGTTGAGGTCGTTTCGGCCCCAAGGCCTCTAATCATTCGCTTTACCAGATGAAACTCGCACACGTTCACGTAGGAACGAGCGAGTGCCAGCTATCCTGAGGGAAACTTCGGAGGGAACCAGCTACTAGATGGTTCGATTAGTCTTTCGCCCCTATACCCAGTTTCCGACGATCGATTTGCACGTCAGAATCGCTACGGACCTCCATCAGGGTTTCCCCTGACTTCGTCCTGACAGGCATAGTTCACCATCTTTCGGGTCCCAACGTGTACGCTCTAGGTGCGCCTCTTCTCGCAATGAGAACGAGACGCCCCGGGAGTGCGAGGCCGCATCGTAACGCGGCCGATCCTCCCTCGGTCGACGCAAAGGTCGACCTTCACTTTCATTCCGCCTTTAGGTTTCTTTCTCCAATGACTCGCGCACATGTTAGACTCCTTGGTCCGTGTTTCAAGACGGGTCCTGAGAGTACCCAAAGCAGTAGCGTCGCCGACCGGTAATTCGAAGCTTGGCCCAGTCCAAGGACACCGCCTGCTAACAGCTAGCCAGGCCCGGGGACGGCACCAGGTCCGTGCCTCCGGGTAAGAACTGACCGGGCTTGCGGCGGGCCTGACGCACGCACATTCGAAAATGGATTGGTTGCGGCCCGATACCGTCTCAGAGTACCGTCGCGCAGCCGGCCGGGCGGCCGAGGGTCTGTCGCGTGCTCTGGGAGCAACGAAACAGGCAACCGCTCGGGCCGTAGACCGACACGCAACGGGTCGCGACGTTCTACTAGGGGAGAAGTGCACGACTACGTGGCCGGAACATTCGCCGCCGGTGGTGTACCCTCGCTAATGGAACCACGAAGGTCCACCCGGAGTATCGCGCACCGACGGGAGCCAGCCTCGTCGACGATGAATCTCCCCATTCGATCTTTTGGGTTTCTCAGGTTTACCCCTGAACGGTTTCACGTACTCTTGAACTCTCTCTTCAAAGTTCTTTTCAACTTTCCCTCACGGTACTTGTTCGCTATCGGTCTCGTGGTTGTATTTAGCCTTAGATGGAGTTTACCACCCACTTAGGGTTGCACTCTCAAGCAACCCGACTCTATGGAGAGATCCTCCCGAAACGCGTACCGGTCGCTACGGGCCTGGCACCCTCTCCGGGTAAGTGGCCCCATTCAAGATGGACTTGGACGCGGTGCGACGTCACGGGATAAACGGATCCTCCTGAACACTACAATTCCCTGCGGCGGAACCGCGGGATTCAGTGCTGGGCTAATTCCTGTTCGCTCGCCGCTACTAAGGAAATCCTTGTTAGTTTCTTTTCCTCCGCTTAGTAATATGCTTAAATTCAGCGGGTAATCTCGCCTACTCTGAGGTCGTCAATCGTTATTATATTATATATAAATATATTGTGTCCCACCAGAGAAAAAAAAGCAGAGACCGCCAAGTAGAGAGAAGATATTTTGGAGAAACGGGCGCGTGCCTCCGGTATTATAATCGTGCTCCCTCTTTTGGATATACTTTACCTCGAACGGGCCTACATCCAGAGGTGCCATCGCACGATTCCAGAGAAAAGGTATGATTGAAACTCTCTTCTTCTCTTGTAGAGAGAATTAGAGTCCCCCCTACCTCTATTTGCGCCTCGCCAAAGTGTCTTTTCGTCGCGCATCGTCGATTCGATCCGGTTTTTACTTTAACGTCCGTCCGCTATTATTAGCTTTGAGATTCCGCTATCCCTTCACGCCTCGAGCAGTGTGAGAACTCTCGCAGCAGTGGGAACCGTGGAAAAATAAGCTTTTCCGTGGACTGGACGACCGGTGAGACACGCGGTCTCGTATGCGATCGACCAACAACGCGACAAAGACATGGGGCGATCGGGGAGACTCGTCTTCTTCAATTCTACGAAGAAGAGTCTTCTTACACACCTTTCGCGGCATCGGCGCCTTTTTGGTTCGTCGAAGTTCAAATTCGCGCAGCCGCGCCAACGAGGATTCCGGGGTACAGAAACGTTTTAAACGACGTGTGGAGCAATCACTCTTCTCATCGGACGTTTGGCACAAACACTCTTTGTGTGTCGACGGAACGTGGCCATAGGGAGGGAATAAATATAGGGCGGCTAGGCGAGGACACACGCGCAACGACGGGGAAATACATCGACCCGATCATGTTAACGAGTGGTTTTCTATAATTTATCATCCCGCACAGAGCCTCCACCATTATTCATGTACACCACCCTTTGGATCTTCACGGCGT
>CAUIJW010000028.1:10000-12500 GCA_960531205.1 Andrena bicolor | reverse complement strand
TTCCTTAGCGTTTTGTTAAGTTTAAATCGTCCATCTGCGTGGATAAAGAGTTGATTGCATTAGGTAGTACAAGCATACACAGAATTGCATATGTGTCACCAACGTCACTTATGGACGCTCACCACATAAGGGCCATTCGGTCTTAGACACCGACCCGTGGTAATGCTGTGTGGAGAAATCCGAAAACGCAACACGGCAAGAACAGTCGAGACAGAATCTCGAGGAGCGGTGACTACTTCTCAACCGAGGTCATAGAATAGCCACGCGCCCAACGCTGCTCCGACCGAGACGCTCGGACCGTCGCTCTCCCTTATAGATACCGAACGGCCGGCCGGAACGCCGGCGCCGCCGTACCTTACGCACGGGCGCTTATGGGCGTAAACCGCCGCTACAACAGACCGTCCGCCCGGCACGCTGGGACTTAGCCGCGGAGAGCGTCGGATACAAGAGTAAAACGACTAAACGAATTATGATAAACAATCGCCGCGAACATTACCACGATAAATACCCGGTCCCAAACGACATTCAAAAAATAATTTCTCGGCACTTTGAAATATTTCGGAGCTAATGGAGTTTTTCGCGATTTTCTCGAAAACCAGCGCGACGACCGCGGTCGAACCATTAAGGTAATACGTACGGAATGCAACGAGACACATGGATCAATGGTCGTTTTTAGCGATTGGACGAATTTGTGTTCAGACGAAGGTGCGGAGGGACTCTGAATACTCGCGGGACTTTGAAATATTTCGGAGCGAATGGAGTTTTTCGCGATTTTCTCGAAAACCAGCGCGACGACCGCGGTCGAACCATTAAGGTAATACGTACGGAATGCAACGAGACACATGGATCAATGGTCGTTTTTAGCGATTGGACGAATTTGTGTTCAGACGAAGGTGCGGAGGGACTCTGAATACTCGCGGGACTTTGAAATATTTCGGAGCGAATGGAGTTTTTCGCGATTTTCTCGAAAACCAGCGCGACGACCGCGGTCGAACCATTAAGGTAATACGTACGGAATGCAACGAGACACAAGGATCAATGGTCGTTTTTAGCGATTGGACGAATTTGTGTTCGGACGATGGTGCGGAAAGACTCTGAAAACTCGCGGGACTTTGAAATATTTCGGAGCGAATGGAGTTTTTCGCGATTTTCTCGAAAACCAGCGCGACGACCGCGGTCGAACCATTAAGGTAATACGTACGGAATGCAACGAGACACAAGGATCAATGGTCGTTTTTAGCGATTGGACGAATTTGTGTTCGGACGATGGTGCGGAAGGACTCTGAAAACTCGCGGGACTTTGAAATATTTCGGAGCGAATGGGGTTTTTCGTGATGTTCTCGAAAACCAGCGCGACGACCGCGGTCGAAACATTAATGTAATACGTACGGAATGCAACGAGACACAAGGATCAATGGTCGTTTTTAGCGATTGGACGAATTTGTGTTCGGACGATGGTGCGGAAGGACTCTGAAAACTCGCGGGACTTTGAAATATTTCGGAGCGAATGGGGTTTTTCGTGATGTTCTCGAAAACCAGCGCGACGACCGCGGTCGAACCATTAATGTAATACGTACGGAATGCAACGAGACACAAGGATCAATGGTCGTTTTTAGCGATTGGACGAATTTGTGTTCGGACGATGGTGCGGAAAGACTCTGAAAACTCGCGGGACTTTGAAATATTTCGGAGCGAATGGAGTTTTTCGCGATTTTCTCGAAAACCAGCGCGACGACCGCGGTCGAACCATTAAGGTAATACGTACGGAATGCAACGAGACACAAGGATCAATGGTCGTTTTTAGCGATTGGACGAATTTGTGTTCGGACGAAGGTGCGGAGGGACTCTGAATACTCGCGGGACTTTGAAATATTTCGGAGCGAATGGGGTTTTTCGTGATGTTCTCGAAAACCAGCGCGACGACCGCGGTCGAACCATTAATGTAATACGTACGGAATGCAACGAGACACAAGGATCAATGGTCGTTTTTAGCGATTGGACGAATTTGTGTTCGGACGAAGGTGCGGAGGGACTCTGAATACTCGCGGGACTTTGAAATATTTCGGAGCGAATGGGGTTTTTCGTGATGTTCTCGAAAACCAGCGCGACGACCGCGGTCGAACCATTAATGTAATACGTACGGAATGCAACGAGACACAAGGATCAATGGTCGTTTTTAGCGATTGGACGAATTTGTGTTCGGACGATGGTGCGGAAAGACTCTGAAAACTCGCGGGACTTTGAAATATTTCGGAGCGAATGGGGTTTTTCGTGATGTTCTCGAAAACCAGCGCGACGACCGCGGTCGAACCATTAATGTAATACGTACGGAATGCAACGAGACACAAGGATCAATGGTCGTTTTTAGCGATTGGACGAATTTGTGTTCGGACGATGGTGCGGAAAGACTCTGAAAACTCGCGGGACTTTGAAATATTTCGGAGCGAATGGAGTTTTTCGCGATTTTCTCGAAAACCAGCGCGACGACCGCGGTCGAACC
>CAUIJW010000028.1:0-5000 GCA_960531205.1 Andrena bicolor | reverse complement strand
GACCCTTCTGCGCACACCGCCGCGACCCTCCTACTCGTCAGGGCTTCATGGAGGACGGTCACCCGCGAGCGGGTGGCACGTCCCTCCCCACTTGCCGCTGACGGCGGAGTATAGGCGCGACGCTTCAGCGCCATCCATTTTCAGGGCTAGTTGCTTCGGCAGGTGAGTTGTTACACACTCCTTAGCGGATTCCGACTTCCATGGCCACCGTCCTGCTGTCTTAAGCAACCAACGCCTTTCATGGTATCCCATAAGCGTCGACTTAGGCGCCTTAACTCTGCGTTTGGTTCATCCCACAGCGCCAGTTCTGCTTACCAAAATTGGCCCACTTGGCACTCTGATTCAATATAATCTCGTGGCTTCATGATCCAAGCAAGCCAGAGATCTCACCCATTTAAAGTTTGAGAATAGGTTGAGGTCGTTTCGGCCCCAAGGCCTCTAATCATTCGCTTTACCAGATGAAACTCGCACACGTTCACGTAGGAACGAGCGAGTGCCAGCTATCCTGAGGGAAACTTCGGAGGGAACCAGCTACTAGATGGTTCGATTAGTCTTTCGCCCCTATACCCAGTTCCGACGATCGATTTGCACGTCAGAATCGCTACGGACCTCCATCAGGGTTTCCCCTGACTTCGTCCTGACCAGGCATAGTTCACCATCTTTCGGGTCCCAACGTGTACGCTCTAGGTGCGCCTCTTCTCGCAATGAGAACGAGACGCCCCGGGAGTGCGAGGCCGCATCGTAACGCGGCCGATCCTCCCTCGGTCGACGCAAAGGTCGACCTTCACTTTCATTCCGCCTTTAGGTTTCTTTCTCCCAATGACTCGCGCACATGTTAGACTCCTTGGTCCGTGTTTCAAGACGGGTCCTGAGAGTACCCAAAGCAGTAGCGTCGCCGACCGGTAATTCGAAGCTTGGCCCAGTCCAAGGACACCGCCTGCTAACAGCTAGCCAGGCCCGGGGACGGCACCAGGTCCGTGCCTCCGGGTAAGAACTGACCGGGCTTGCGGCGGGCCTGACGCACGCACATTCGAAAATGGATTGGTTGCGGCCCGATACCGTCTCAGAGTACCGTCGCGCAGCCGGCCGGGCGGCCGAGGGTCTGTCGCGTGCTCTGGGAGCAACGAAACAGGCAACCGCTCGGGCCGTAGACCGACACGCAACGGGTCGCGACGTTCTACTAGGGGAGAAGTGCACGACTACGTGGCCGGAACATTCGCCGCCGGTGGTGTACCCTCGCTAATGGAACCACGAAGGTCCACCCGGAGTATCGCGCACCGACGGGAGCCAGCCTCGTCGACGATGAATCTCCCCATTCGATCTTTTGGGTTTCTCAGGTTTACCCCTGAACGGTTTCACGTACTCTTGAACTCTCTCTTCAAAGTTCTTTTCAACTTTCCCTCACGGTACTTGTTCGCTATCGGTCTCGTGGTTGTATTTAGCCTTAGATGGAGTTTACCACCCACTTAGGGTTGCACTCTCAAGCAACCCGACTCTATGGAGAGATCCTCCCGAAACGCGTACCGGTCGCTACGGGCCTGGCACCCTCTCCGGGTAAGTGGCCCCATTCAAGATGGACTTGGACGCGGTGCGACGTCACGGGATAAACGGATCCTCCTGAACACTACAATTCCCTGCGGCGGAACCGCGGGATTCAGTGCTGGGCTAATTCCTGTTCGCTCGCCGCTACTAAGGAAATCCTTGTTAGTTTCTTTTCCTCCGCTTAGTAATATGCTTAAATTCAGCGGGTAATCTCGCCTACTCTGAGGTCGTCAATCGTTATTATATTATATATAAATATATTGTGTCCCACCAGAGAAAAAAAAGCAGAGACCGCCAAGTAGAGAGAAGATATTTTGGAGAAACGGGCGCGTGCCTCCGGTATTATAATCGTGCTCCCTCTTTTGGATATACTTTACCTCGAACGGGCCTACATCCAGAGGTGCCATCGCACGATTCCAGAGAAAAGGTATGATTGAAACTCTCTTCTTCTCTTGTAGAGAGAATTAGAGTCCCCCCTACCTCTATTTGCGCCTCGCCAAAGTGTCTTTTCGTCGCGCATCGTCGATTCGATCCGGTTTTTACTTTAACGTCCGTCCGCTATTATTAGCTTTGAGATTCCGCTATCCCTTCACGCCTCGAGCAGTGTGAGAACTCTCGCAGCAGTGGGAACCGTGGAAAAATAAGCTTTTCCGTGGACTGGACGACCGGTGAGACACGCGGTCTCGTATGCGATCGACCAACAACGCGACAAAGACATGGGGCGATCGGGGAGACTCGTCTTCTTCAATTCTACGAAGAAGAGTCTTCTTACACACCTTTCGCGGCATCGGCGCCTTTTTGGTTCGTCGAAGTTCAAATTCGCGCAGCCGCGCCAACGAGGATTCCGGGGTACAGAAACGTTTTAAACGACGTGTGGAGCAATCACTCTTCTCATCGGACGTTTGGCACAAACACTCTTTGTGTGTCGACGGAACGTGGCCATAGGGAGGGAATAAATATAGGGCGGCTAGGCGAGGACACACGCGCAACGACGGGGAAATACATCGACCCGATCATGTTAACGAGTGGTTTTCTATAATTTATCATCCCGCACAGAGCCTCCACCATTATTCATGTACACCACCCTTTGGATCTTCACGGCGTCCCGAAGAACGAGTGTGTGTTGTGCCCTCGATGTATAGATTGACTTTTCTCTCTCACTTGTCGTCAACGACGACCCTCTTTTTAAAATCCCTGGGGCCGCGTGAACGCAACGATACACAGATCGGCGCACATATGACGCGCACTCCGCTCTTTCTCTCCATCTATCTTGTATCTCACCCGCTCTTTGATCTCTCTCTTTCTCAGGACAAATTTATCATTTCAGGCGACGTCGGGAGCACGGTAAAAGATCTCGCGCGGGACGCGAAGGCAGCAAACTCTAAAACGCCAGTGCGAGCCGAGAGAGGTCGCGCTGTGTGTGATGATCCAGGGAGCGGTGCAGCACACGGGCGGTCGTTATAAAGCAACGACGCACAACGCCGTGAAAGCACGCACGCACGCGAGTCCCAACGCGATCATTCATCACGACATTTCGCCTCTCTTTCTGGTTCTCGCACGGGATAGAGTACTCACCGCTTCACGATTCTCACGCGAGCCGTTGCAAACGCCGACGAACGGCCCAACTTTCGCTCGTACGTCGAGTATCTGGCGTGTATATATCATCATCCGACCCGACTCCGAAACGCGTTACATCGTCGGAAACGCGAGACGGCGAGGATGTGATGATACGCAGAACCGACGCAAGCAGTCTTTTGTATGTGATAACGACCCTCAGCCAGGCGTGGTCCAGGAATTGTATCCGTGGACCGCAATGTGCGTTCGAAATGTCGATGTTCATGTGTCCTGCAGTTCACACGTTGACGCGCAATTAGCTGCGTTCTTCATCGACCCACGAGCCAAGTGATCCACCGTTCAGGGTAATCGTGTTATTAAATATGTTCGACATTATCTTTGTTCTCGGTTCGGATGAAGCCGAGGCCCGTGCACCTCCAACCAGCGCGCGAAGGAGGTCCGGGCGTCGCCAGCGTAGACGACACAGTGATGTGATTTGTGTCCTGGACGCGAAACACCGTCGAAGCGTACCGCGGAAACACCGCGACACGTCCGGCGGGCCGAGCGTACATATCATTTAAAAACCTTCGAGATACACGGCTGGGTACGAGCGTACCGTAATAACCGTGTACTCGGGGCGGGGGCCACCGCACGCGGCAGCATCCTCTACTTGCACGCTCTCTTATCGTCGCTGTCCCTCGAAAGCGGACGCACGGCCGGCTTCGATCGGTCCAATCTTCGGACTTTCGCTATCGAAGCTTCACAGCCGGTCCCTTTTTTCGGCTATCGGGGCGTACGATTAAGCGAGCGATACTCGGGATGCACGTCGACGCGATGGATGGTGGCGAGTCGCCGCCCTAGGTTACCCGGGATCCTCTCTCAGAGGAGAGTGTGTCAGTCACAGGACTTTTCGGAGAACGCGACCAAAACTGAGGGGAAGCGGGATGCGAGTGGAAGAAGCGTCGTCGAGGAGACAAGAGAGGAGAAACGTCGCGAAGCCTAGGCTTCGACGGCGGCTCGTTCCTGCTTCTCTCTTTATACTCTCGCGCGCTTTACTTAACCACTCGGGGCGCTTGTAGTGTGTTTTCGTCCCTGTCTTGGGTCGCGAGTGACTCCTTTCTCGATACGAGCCTTTACACGCTCGCGCAGACAACACGCACAGACACGGGGGGAGGGTAGGGTATCGTATAATAACGGCACGCGCCTCCGATACGAGGTGAACGCGAATCGACGAGGCGGCGGGTTACCGCAGAGGGCGGTCGTAACGACGGGTCCAGTTGTTCCCAATCCAGTTAACGACGGCCTCTGAAGAAACCTCCCGCGAGCGCACTCGTCACTGCGTTCGTATTATTATCGTCCCGTTCATCACAAAGAGGGGCCGCAGCGGGTCCCCCCCTCCCACAGGTGTCTGGCGGTCTGGCGCGCTTGCTCTTTGCGCTTTTTTTCACCGATGGCAGCGGACGGGAGCGTCGCGGTGAGAAACCAGGTTCTCCGTCTGCGGCGACCTCCGCACGTAAGCCGTGCCACGGCGGTGCTAAATGCGTTCGCATTTAGCTTTTGGTATCTGTTCGTAAATGCTTTCGCATTTAGTTTTTGGTATCTGTTCGTAAATGCTTTCGCATTTAGTTTTTGGTATCTGTTCGTAAATGCTTACGCATTTAGTTTTTGGTATCTGTTCGTAAATGCTTACGCATTTAGTTTTTGGTATCTGTTCGTAAATGCTTTCGCATTTAGTTTTTGGTATCTGTTTATATAAATGCATCGCATATATATAGTTTTGTTTGTGCATAGTTACGTTTTCAAGCTTTTTGCTTTTTGCTCTTTGAGCCTTGTTAATGATCCTTCCGCAGGTTCACCTACGGAAACCTTGTTACGACTTTTACTTCCTCTAAATGATCAAGTTT
>CAUIJW010000027.1:27500-29462 GCA_960531205.1 Andrena bicolor | reverse complement strand
AATGGGGTTTTTCGTGATGTTCTCGAAAACCAGCGCGACGACCGCGGTCGAACCATTAATGTAATACGTACGGAATGCAACGAGACACAAGGATCAATGGTCGTTTTTAGCGATTGGACGAATTTGTGTTCGGACGATGGTGCGGAAAGACTCTGAAAACTCGCGGGACTTTGAAATATTTCGGAGCGAATGGAGTTTTTCGCGATTTTCTCGAAAACCAGCGCGACGACCGCGGTCGAACCATTAAGGTAATACGTACGGAATGCAACGAGACACAAGGATCAATGGTCGTTTTTAGCGATTGGACGAATTTGTGTTCGGACGAAGGTGCGGAGGGACTCTGAATACTCGCGGGACTTTGAAATATTTCGGAGCGAATGGGGTTTTTCGTGATGTTCTCGAAAACCAGCGCGACGACCGCGGTCGAACCATTAATGTAATACGTACGGAATGCAACGAGACACAAGGATCAATGGTCGTTTTTAGCGATTGGACGAATTTGTGTTCGGACGAAGGTGCGGAGGGACTCTGAATACTCGCGGGACTTTGAAATATTTCGGAGCGAATGGGGTTTTTCGTGATGTTCTCGAAAACCAGCGCGACGACCGCGGTCGAACCATTAATGTAATACGTACGGAATGCAACGAGACACAAGGATCAATGGTCGTTTTTAGCGATTGGACGAATTTGTGTTCGGACGATGGTGCGGAAAGACTCTGAAAACTCGCGGGACTTTGAAATATTTCGGAGCGAATGGGGTTTTTCGTGATGTTCTCGAAAACCAGCGCGACGACCGCGGTCGAACCATTAATGTAATACGTACGGAATGCAACGAGACACAAGGATCAATGGTCGTTTTTAGCGATTGGACGAATTTGTGTTCGGACGAAGGTGCGGAGGGACTCTGAATACTCGCGGGACTTTGAAATATTTCGGAGCGAATGGGGTTTTTCGTGATGTTCTCGAAACCCAGCGCGACGACCGCGGTCGAACCATTAATGTAATACGTACGGAATGCAACGAGACACAAGGATCAATGGTCGTTTTTAGCGATTGGACGAATTTGTGTTCGGACGAAGGTGCCGAGGGACTCTGAATACTCGCGGGACTTTGAAATATTTCGGAGCGAATGGAGTTTTTCGCGATTTTCTCGAAAACCAGCGCGACGACCGCGGTCGAACCATTAAGGTAATAAGTACGGAATGCAACGAGACACAAGGATCAATGGTCGTTTTTAGCGATTGGACGAATTTGTGTTCGGACGAAGGTGCCGAGGGACTCTGAATACTCGCGGGACTTTGAAATATTTCGGAGCGAATGGAGTTTTTCGTGATTTGGTTAGGTTTTCTCTCCAGCGGCGTATTGTTGCGCAGCCGAAATTGTCAAAGTCCCAGCGGCGTATTTCTTCGCCGTTTGTTATGTTTGCTCTTCAGCGACGTACTGCTTCGTCACCGAAATTATCCAAGTCTCAACGGCGTATTGCTTTGCCGCCGATTAATGTTCCAAGTCCCAGCGACGTATTGCTTCGCCGCCGACGTAATCAAATTTCCAGCGGCGTATTGCTTCGCCGCCGAAATGATCAAAGTCCAGCGGCGCATTGCTTCGCCGCCGAAATGATCAAAGTCCCAGCGGCGTATTGCTTTGCCGCCGAAGTAATCAAATATCTAGCGGCGTATTGCTTCGCCGCCGAAATGATCAAAGTCCCAGCGGCGCATTGCTTCGCCGCCGAAATGATCAAAGTCCCAGCGGCGTATTGCTTTGCCGCCGAAGTAATCAAATATCTAGCGGCGTATTGCTTCGCCGCCGAAATGATCAAAGTCCCAGCGGCGCATTGCTTCGCCGCCGAAATGATCAAAGTCCCAGCGGCGTATTGCTTTGCCGCCGAAGTAATCAAATATCTAGCGGCGTATTGCTTCGCCGCCGAAATGATCAAAGTCCCAGCGGCGCATTGCTTCGCCGCCG
>CAUIJW010000027.1:20000-22500 GCA_960531205.1 Andrena bicolor | reverse complement strand
CTGAACACTACAATTCCCTGCGGCGGAACCGCGGGATTCAGTGCTGGGCTAATTCCTGTTCGCTCGCCGCTACTAAGGAAATCCTTGTTAGTTTCTTTTCCTCCGCTTAGTAATATGCTTAAATTCAGCGGGTAATCTCGCCTACTCTGAGGTCGTCAATCGTTATTATATTATATATAAATATATTGTGTCCCACCAGAGAAAAAAAAGCAGAGACCGCCAAGTAGAGAGAAGATATTTTGGAGAAACGGGCGCGTGCCTCCGGTATTATAATCGTGCTCCCTCTTTTGGATATACTTTACCTCGAACGGGCCTACATCCAGAGGTGCCATCGCACGATTCCAGAGAAAAGGTATGATTGAAACTCTCTTCTTCTCTTGTAGAGAGAATTAGAGTCCCCCCTACCTCTATTTGCGCCTCGCCAAAGTGTCTTTTCGTCGCGCATCGTCGATTCGATCCGGTTTTTACTTTAACGTCCGTCCGCTATTATTAGCTTTGAGATTCCGCTATCCCTTCACGCCTCGAGCAGTGTGAGAACTCTCGCAGCAGTGGGAACCGTGGAAAAATAAGCTTTTCCGTGGACTGGACGACCGGTGAGACACGCGGTCTCGTATGCGATCGACCAACAACGCGACAAAGACATGGGGCGATCGGGGAGACTCGTCTTCTTCAATTCTACGAAGAAGAGTCTTCTTACACACCTTTCGCGGCATCGGCGCCTTTTTGGTTCGTCGAAGTTACAAATTCGCGCAGCCGCGCCAACGAGGATTCCGGGGTACAGAAACGTTTTAAACGACGTGTGGAGCAATCACTCTTCTCATCGGACGTTTGGCACAAACACTCTTTGTGTGTCGACGGAACGTGGCCATAGGGAGGGAATAAATATAGGGCGGCTAGGCGAGGACACACGCGCAACGACGGGGAAATACATCGACCCGATCATGTTAACGAGTGGTTTTCTATAATTTATCATCCCGCACAGAGCCTCCACCATTATTCATGTACACCACCCTTTGGATCTTCACGGCGTCCCGAAGAACGAGTGTGTGTTGTGCCCTCGATGTATAGATTGACTTTTCTCTCTCACTTGTCGTCAACGACGACCCTCTTTTTAAAATCCCTGGGGCCGCGTGAACGCAACGATACACAGATCGGCGCACATATGACGCGCACTCCGCTCTTTCTCTCCATCTATCTTGTATCTCACCCGCTCTTTGATCTCTCTCTTTCTCAGGACAAATTTATCATTTCAGGCGACGTCGGGAGCACGGTAAAAGATCTCGCGCGGGACGCGAAGGCAGCAAACTCTAAAACGCCAGTGCGAGCCGAGAGAGGTCGCGCTGTGTGTGATGATCCAGGGAGCGGTGCAGCACACGGGCGGTCGTTATAAAGCAACGACGCACAACGCCGTGAAAGCACGCACGCACGCGAGTCCCAACGCGATCATTCATCACGACATTTCGCCTCTCTTTCTGGTTCTCGCACGGGATAGAGTACTCACCGCTTCACGATTCTCACGCGAGCCGTTGCAAACGCCGACGAACGGCCCAACTTTCGCTCGTACGTCGAGTATCTGGCGTGTATATATCATCATCCGACCCGACTCCGAAACGCGTTACATCGTCGGAAACGCGAGACGGCGAGGATGTGATGATACGCAGAACCGACGCAAGCAGTCTTTTGTATGTGATAACGACCCTCAGCCAGGCGTGGTCCAGGAATTGTATCCGTGGACCGCAATGTGCGTTCGAAATGTCGATGTTCATGTGTCCTGCAGTTCACACGTTGACGCGCAATTAGCTGCGTTCTTCATCGACCCACGAGCCAAGTGATCCACCGTTCAGGGTAATCGTGTTATTAAATATGTTCGACATTATCTTTGTTCTCGGTTCGGATGAAGCCGAGGCCCGTGCACCTCCAACCAGCGCGCGAAGGAGGTCCGGGCGTCGCCAGCGTAGACGACACAGTGATGTGATTTGTGTCCTGGACGCGAAACACCGTCGAAGCGTACCGCGGAAACACCGCGACACGTCCGGCGGGCCGAGCGTACATATCATTTAAAAACCTTCGAGATACACGGCTGGGTACGAGCGTACCGTAATAACCGTGTACTCGGGGCGGGGGCCACCGCACGCGGCAGCATCCTCTACTTGCACGCTCTCTTATCGTCGCTGTCCCTCGAAAGCGGACGCACGGCCGGCTTCGATCGGTCCAATCTTCGGACTTTCGCTATCGAAGCTTCACAGCCGGTCCCTTTTTTCGGCTATCGGGGCGTACGATTAAGCGAGCGATACTCGGGATGCACGTCGACGCGATGGATGGTGGCGAGTCGCCGCCCTAGGTTACCCGGGATCCTCTCTCAGAGGAGAGTGTGTCAGTCACAGGACTTTTCGGAGAACGCGACCAAAACTGAGGGGAAGCGGGATGCGAGTGGAAGAAGCGTCGTCGAGGAGACAAGAGAGGAGAAACGTCGCGAAGCCTAGGCTTCGACGGCGGCTCG
>CAUIJW010000027.1:12500-17500 GCA_960531205.1 Andrena bicolor | reverse complement strand
GCCACCGATTGGTTTTGATCTAATAAAAGCGTTCCTTCCATCTCTGGTCGGAACTCTGTTTTGCATGTATTAGCTCTAGAATTACCACAGTTATCCAAGTAAATGTGGGTACGATCTAAGGAACCATAACTGATTTAATGAGCCATTCGCGGTTTCACCTTAATACGGTATGTACTGAGACATGCATGGCTTAATCTTTGAGACAAGCATATGACTACTGGCAGGATCAACCAGGGAGCTTCGCGAAGCTTTCCCTCTATTCGAATTCACACACTTTCGTGTTCTTTCTGTACTCATCGCGTCGTCCGCTCTTTTAGAGACGGATCGACGATGCCCCACGTTTCATCTTATAAAACTTGCACGTTAGCGTGCAGTTTTAGACATCATATCCTCGATTTGTTCCACTTAATTCTATCTCGGATATGTGCCTTCCTCCTCCTCCTTCACTACTTCTTCTAGACACCACATATATAACCTAGGATTTTCCACGGACTAACTCCCATCGGATATGATATGTGTGCCTTTCGCTCCACTCTAACTTTATTATACTTCGAGACATCATATCGATTCGATTTTTCCACTGACTAATAAATCAATCGGATATGTGCCTTTTTATTGTATACGTTCACAGAAAGATCTCAGATCACAGACAAAATTCATTATATTTCCTTTATAAATAAGGATGGCATCGGATGCTCGATAAAGCGCGTATCACGCGTGCCGCTGCATCCATCGGGAAGCACGGAGTACACGCACGCTAGCATCAACCGTAGAAGCACGGACCACTACACGCTGGACAAATCGACAAAGCGCGTAACATTCACGCTGGTCATGTACGTAATAGCGCGGACAAGTGCATGCTGAGCAAACGGGATAGCGCGAATCGTGCCATGCTGGTCAAAACGAGTTGGCACGTAATGTGCGCGCTAGGCATATCGAGATCTGACACCTCTTGGGTTTGTATCTACTTTCTCCCTCTTTCAAAGTTCGAACTTTTAGTTCGATACTTTATATGTACCCGACGCTAGCCTTCCTTAGCGTTTTGTTAAGTTTAAATCGTCCATCTGCGTGGATAAAGAGTTGATTGCATTAGGTAGTACAAGCATACACAGAATTGCATATGTGTCACCAACGTCACTTATGGACGCTCACCACATAAGGGCCATTCGGTCTTAGACACCGACCCGTGGTAATGCTGTGTGGAGAAATCCGAAAACGCAACACGGCAAGAACAGTCGAGACAGAATCTCGAGGAGCGGTGACTACTTCTCAACCGAGGTCATAGAATAGCCACGCGCCCAACGCTGCTCCGACCGAGACGCTCGGACCGTCGCTCTCCCTTATAGATACCGAACGGCCGGCCGGAACGCCGGCGCCGCCGTACCTTACGCACGGGCGCTTATGGGCGTAAACCGCCGCTACAACAGACCGTCCGCCCGGCACGCTGGGACTTAGCCGCGGAGAGCGTCGGATACAAGAGTAAAACGACTAAACGAATTATGATAAACAATCGCCGCGAACATTACCACGATAAATACCCGGTCCCAAACGACATTCAAAAAATAATTTCTCGGCACTTTGAAATATTTCGGAGCTAATGGAGTTTTTCGCGATTTTCTCGAAAACCAGCGCGACGACCGCGGTCGAACCATTAAGGTAATACGTACGGAATGCAACGAGACACATGGATCAATGGTCGTTTTTAGCGATTGGACGAATTTGTGTTCAGACGAAGGTGCGGAGGGACTCTGAATACTCGCGGGACTTTGAAATATTTCGGAGCGAATGGAGTTTTTCGCGATTTTCTCGAAAACCAGCGCGACGACCGCGGTCGAACCATTAAGGTAATACGTACGGAATGCAACGAGACACATGGATCAATGGTCGTTTTTAGCGATTGGACGAATTTGTGTTCAGACGAAGGTGCGGAGGGACTCTGAATACTCGCGGGACTTTGAAATATTTCGGAGCGAATGGAGTTTTTCGCGATTTTCTCGAAAACCAGCGCGACGACCGCGGTCGAACCATTAAGGTAATACGTACGGAATGCAACGAGACACATGGATCAATGGTCGTTTTTAGCGATTGGACGAATTTGTGTTCAGACGAAGGTGCGGAGGGACTCTGAATACTCGCGGGACTTTGAAATATTTCGGAGCGAATGGAGTTTTTCGCGATTTTCTCGAAAACCAGCGCGACGACCGCGGTCGAACCATTAAGGTAATACGTACGGAATGCAACGAGACACAAGGATCAATGGTCGTTTTTAGCGATTGGACGAATTTGTGTTCGGACGATGGTGCGGAAAGACTCTGAAAACTCGCGGGACTTTGAAATATTTCGGAGCGAATGGAGTTTTTCGCGATTTTCTCGAAAACCAGCGCGACGACCGCGGTCGAACCATTAAGGTAATACGTACGGAATGCAACGAGACACAAGGATCAATGGTCGTTTTTAGCGATTGGACGAATTTGTGTTCGGACGATGGTGCGGAAGGACTCTGAAAACTCGCGGGACTTTGAAATATTTCGGAGCGAATGGAGTTTTTCGCGATTTTCTCGAAAACCAGCGCGACGACCGCGGTCGAACCATTAATGTAATACGTACGGAATGCAACGAGACACAAGGATCAATGGTCGTTTTTAGCGATTGGACGAATTTGTGTTCGGACGATGGTGCGGAAAGACTCTGAAAACTCGCGGGACTTTGAAATATTTCGGAGCGAATGGAGTTTTTCGCGATTTTCTCGAAAACCAGCGCGACGACCGCGGTCGAACCATTAATGTAATACGTACGGAATGCAACGAGACACAAGGATCAATGGTCGTTTTTAGCGATTGGACGAATTTGTGTTCGGACGATGGTGCGGAAAGACTCTGAAAACTCGCGGGACTTTGAAATATTTCGGAGCGAATGGAGTTTTTCGCGATTTTCTCGAAAACCAGCGCGACGACCGCGGTCGAACCATTAAGGTAATACGTACGGAATGCAACGAGACACAAGGATCAATGGTCGTTTTTAGCGATTGGACGAATTTGTGTTCGGACGAAGGTGCGGAGGGACTCTGAATACTCGCGGGACTTTGAAATATTTCGGAGCGAATGGGGTTTTTCGTGATGTTCTCGAAAACCAGCGCGACGACCGCGGTCGAACCATTAATGTAATACGTACGGAATGCAACGAGACACAAGGATCAATGGTCGTTTTTAGCGATTGGACGAATTTGTGTTCGGACGAAGGTGCGGAGGGACTCTGAATACTCGCGGGACTTTGAAATATTTCGGAGCGAATGGGGTTTTTCGTGATGTTCTCGAAAACCAGCGCGACGACCGCGGTCGAACCATTAATGTAATACGTACGGAATGCAACGAGACACAAGGATCAATGGTCGTTTTTAGCGATTGGACGAATTTGTGTTCGGACGATGGTGCGGAAAGACTCTGAAAACTCGCGGGACTTTGAAATATTTCGGAGCGAATGGGGTTTTTCGTGATGTTCTCGAAAACCAGCGCGACGACCGCGGTCGAACCATTAATGTAATACGTACGGAATGCAACGAGACACAAGGATCAATGGTCGTTTTTAGCGATTGGACGAATTTGTGTTCGGACGATGGTGCGGAAAGACTCTGAAAACTCGCGGGACTTTGAAATATTTCGGAGCGAATGGAGTTTTTCGCGATTTTCTCGAAAACCAGCGCGACGACCGCGGTCGAACCATTAATGTAATACGTACGGAATGCAACGAGACACAAGGATCAATGGTCGTTTTTAGCGATTGGACGAATTTGTGTTCGGACGATGGTGCGGAAAGACTCTGAAAACTCGCGGGACTTTGAAATATTTCGGAGCGAATGGGGTTTTTCGTGATGTTCTCGAAAACCAGCGCGACGACCGAGGTCGAACCATTAATGTAATACGTACGGAATGCAACGAGACACAAGGATCAATGGTCGTTTTTAGCGATTGGACGAATTTGTGTTCGGACGAAGGTGCGGAGGGACTCTGAATACTCGCGGGACTTTGAAATATTTCGGAGCGAATGGGGTTTTTCGTGATGTTCTCGAAAACCAGCGCGACGACCGCGGTCGAACCATTAATGTAATACGTACGGAATGCAACGAGACACAAGGATCAATGGTCGTTTTTAGCGATTGGACGAATTTGTGTTCGGACGATGGTGCGGAAAGACTCTGAAAACTCGCGGGACTTTGAAATATTTCGGAGCGAATGGAGTTTTTCGCGATTTTCTCGAAAACCAGCGCGACGACCGCGGTCGAACCATTAAGGTAATACGTACGGAATGCAACGAGACACAAGGATCAATGGTCGTTTTTAGCGATTGGACGAATTTGTGTTCGGACGAAGGTGCGGAGGGACTCTGAATACTCGCGGGACTTTGAAATATTTCGGAGCGAATGGGGTTTTTCGTGATGTTCTCGAAAACCAGCGCGACGACCGCGGTCGAACCATTAATGTAATACGTACGGAATGCAACGAGACACAAGGATCAATGGTCGTTTTTAGCGATTGGACGAATTTGTGTTCGGACGAAGGTGCGGAGGGACTCTGAATACTCGCGGGACTTTGAAATATTTCGGAGCGAATGGGGTTTTTCGTGATGTTCTCGAAAACCAGCGCGACGACCGCGGTCGAACCATTAATGTAATACGTACGGAATGCAACGAGACACAAGGATCAATGGTCGTTTTTAGCGATTGGACGAATTTGTGTTCGGACGATGGTGCGGAAAGACTCTGAAAACTCGCGGGACTTTGAAATATTTCGGAGCGAATGGGGTTTTTCGTGATGTTCTCGAAAACCAGCGCGACGACCGCGGTCGAACCATTAATGTAATACGTACGGAATGCAACGAGACACAAGGATCAATGGTCGTTTTTAGCGATTGGACGAATTTGTGTTCGGACGAAGGTGCGGAGGGACTCTGAATACTCGCGGGACTTTGAAATATTTCGGAGCGAATGGGGTTTTTCGTGATGT
>CAUIJW010000026.1:37500-39253 GCA_960531205.1 Andrena bicolor | reverse complement strand
TCCTGAACACTACAATTCCCTGCGGCGGAACCGCGGGATTCAGTGCTGGGCTAATTCCTGTTCGCTCGCCGCTACTAAGGAAATCCTTGTTAGTTTCTTTTCCTCCGCTTAGTAATATGCTTAAATTCAGCGGGTAATCTCGCCTACTCTGAGGTCGTCAATCGTTATTATATTATATATAAATATATTGTGTCCCACCAGAGAAAAAAAAGCAGAGACCGCCAAGTAGAGAGAAGATATTTTGGAGAAACGGGCGCGTGCCTCCGGTATTATAATCGTGCTCCCTCTTTTGGATATACTTTACCTCGAACGGGCCTACATCCAGAGGTGCCATCGCACGATTCCAGAGAAAAGGTATGATTGAAACTCTCTTCTTCTCTTGTAGAGAGAATTAGAGTCCCCCCTACCTCTATTTGCGCCTCGCCAAAGTGTCTTTTCGTCGCGCATCGTCGATTCGATCCGGTTTTTACTTTAACGTCCGTCCGCTATTATTAGCTTTGAGATTCCGCTATCCCTTCACGCCTCGAGCAGTGTGAGAACTCTCGCAGCAGTGGGAACCGTGGAAAAATAAGCTTTTCCGTGGACTGGACGACCGGTGAGACACGCGGTCTCGTATGCGATCGACCAACAACGCGACAAAGACATGGGGCGATCGGGGAGACTCGTCTTCTTCAATTCTACGAAGAAGAGTCTTCTTACACACCTTTCGCGGCATCGGCGCCTTTTTGGTTCGTCGAAGTTCAAATTCGCGCAGCCGCGCCAACGAGGATTCCGGGGTACAGAAACGTTTTAAACGACGTGTGGAGCAATCACTCTTCTCATCGGACGTTTGGCACAAACACTCTTTGTGTGTCGACGGAACGTGGCCATAGGGAGGGAATAAATATAGGGCGGCTAGGCGAGGACACACGCGCAACGACGGGGAAATACATCGACCCGATCATGTTAACGAGTGGTTTTCTATAATTTATCATCCCGCACAGAGCCTCCACCATTATTCATGTACACCACCCTTTGGATCTTCACGGCGTCCCGAAGAACGAGTGTGTGTTGTGCCCTCGATGTATAGATTGACTTTTCTCTCTCACTTGTCGTCAACGACGACCCTCTTTTTAAAATCCCTGGGGCCGCGTGAACGCAACGATACACAGATCGGCGCACATATGACGCGCACTCCGCTCTTTCTCTCCATCTATCTTGTATCTCACCCGCTCTTTGATCTCTCTCTTTCTCAGGACAAATTTATCATTTCAGGCGACGTCGGGAGCACGGTAAAAGATCTCGCGCGGGACGCGAAGGCAGCAAACTCTAAAACGCCAGTGCGAGCCGAGAGAGGTCGCGCTGTGTGTGATGATCCAGGGAGCGGTGCAGCACACGGGCGGTCGTTATAAAGCAACGACGCACAACGCCGTGAAAGCACGCACGCACGCGAGTCCCAACGCGATCATTCATCACGACATTTCGCCTCTCTTTCTGGTTCTCGCACGGGATAGAGTACTCACCGCTTCACGATTCTCACGCGAGCCGTTGCAAACGCCGACGAACGGCCCAACTTTCGCTCGTACGTCGAGTATCTGGCGTGTATATATCATCATCCGACCCGACTCCGAAACGCGTTACATCGTCGGAAACGCGAGACGGCGAGGATGTGATGATACGCAGAACCGACGCAAGCAGTCTTTTGTATGTGATAACGACCCTCAGCCAGGCGTGGTCCAGGAATTGTATCCGTGGACCGCAATGTGCGTTCGAA
>CAUIJW010000026.1:30000-32500 GCA_960531205.1 Andrena bicolor | reverse complement strand
AATACTCGCGGGACTTTGAAATATTTCGGAGCGAATGGAGTTTTTCGCGATTTTCTCGAAAACCAGCGCGACGACCGCGGTCGAACCATTAAGGTAATACGTACGGAATGCAACGAGACACATGGATCAATGGTCGTTTTTAGCGATTGGACGAATTTGTGTTCAGACGAAGGTGCGGAGGGACTCTGAATACTCGCGGGACTTTGAAATATTTCGGAGCGAATGGAGTTTTTCGCGATTTTCTCGAAAACCAGCGCGACGACCGCGGTCGAACCATTAAGGTAATACGTACGGAATGCAACGAGACACATGGATCAATGGTCGTTTTTAGCGATTGGACGAATTTGTGTTCAGACGAAGGTGCGGAGGGACTCTGAATACTCGCGGGACTTTGAAATATTTCGGAGCGAATGGAGTTTTTCGCGATTTTCTCGAAAACCAGCGCGACGACCGCGGTCGAACCATTAAGGTAATACGTACGGAATGCAACGAGACACAAGGATCAATGGTCGTTTTTAGCGATTGGACGAATTTGTGTTCGGACGATGGTGCGGAAAGACTCTGAAAACTCGCGGGACTTTGAAATATTTCGGAGCGAATGGAGTTTTTCGCGATTTTCTCGAAAACCAGCGCGACGACCGCGGTCGAACCATTAAGGTAATACGTACGGAATGCAACGAGACACAAGGATCAATGGTCGTTTTTAGCGATTGGACGAATTTGTGTTCGGACGATGGTGCGGAAGGACTCTGAAAACTCGCGGGACTTTGAAATATTTCGGAGCGAATGGAGTTTTTCGCGATTTTCTCGAAAACCAGCGCGACGACCGCGGTCGAACCATTAATGTAATACGTACGGAATGCAACGAGACACAAGGATCAATGGTCGTTTTTAGCGATTGGACGAATTTGTGTTCGGACGATGGTGCGGAAAGACTCTGAAAACTCGCGGGACTTTGAAATATTTCGGAGCGAATGGAGTTTTTCGCGATTTTCTCGAAAACCAGCGCGACGACCGCGGTCGAACCATTAATGTAATACGTACGGAATGCAACGAGACACAAGGATCAATGGTCGTTTTTAGCGATTGGACGAATTTGTGTTCGGACGATGGTGCGGAAAGACTCTGAAAACTCGCGGGACTTTGAAATATTTCGGAGCGAATGGAGTTTTTCGCGATTTTCTCGAAAACCAGCGCGACGACCGCGGTCGAACCATTAAGGTAATACGTACGGAATGCAACGAGACACAAGGATCAATGGTCGTTTTTAGCGATTGGACGAATTTGTGTTCGGACGAAGGTGCGGAGGGACTCTGAATACTCGCGGGACTTTGAAATATTTCGGAGCGAATGGGGTTTTTCGTGATGTTCTCGAAAACCAGCGCGACGACCGCGGTCGAACCATTAATGTAATACGTACGGAATGCAACGAGACACAAGGATCAATGGTCGTTTTTAGCGATTGGACGAATTTGTGTTCGGACGAAGGTGCGGAGGGACTCTGAATACTCGCGGGACTTTGAAATATTTCGGAGCGAATGGGGTTTTTCGTGATGTTCTCGAAAACCAGCGCGACGACCGCGGTCGAACCATTAATGTAATACGTACGGAATGCAACGAGACACAAGGATCAATGGTCGTTTTTAGCGATTGGACGAATTTGTGTTCGGACGATGGTGCGGAAAGACTCTGAAAACTCGCGGGACTTTGAAATATTTCGGAGCGAATGGGGTTTTTCGTGATGTTCTCGAAAACCAGCGCGACGACCGCGGTCGAACCATTAATGTAATACGTACGGAATGCAACGAGACACAAGGATCAATGGTCGTTTTTAGCGATTGGACGAATTTGTGTTCGGACGATGGTGCGGAAAGACTCTGAAAACTCGCGGGACTTTGAAATATTTCGGAGCGAATGGAGTTTTTCGCGATTTTCTCGAAAACCAGCGCGACGACCGCGGTCGAACCATTAATGTAATACGTACGGAATGCAACGAGACACAAGGATCAATGGTCGTTTTTAGCGATTGGACGAATTTGTGTTCGGACGATGGTGCGGAAAGACTCTGAAAACTCGCGGGACTTTGAAATATTTCGGAGCGAATGGGGTTTTTCGTGATGTTCTCGAAAACCAGCGCGACGACCGAGGTCGAACCATTAATGTAATACGTACGGAATGCAACGAGACACAAGGATCAATGGTCGTTTTTAGCGATTGGACGAATTTGTGTTCGGACGAAGGTGCGGAGGGACTCTGAATACTCGCGGGACTTTGAAATATTTCGGAGCGAATGGGGTTTTTCGTGATGTTCTCGAAAACCAGCGCGACGACCGCGGTCGAACCATTAATGTAATACGTACGGAATGCAACGAGACACAAGGATCAATGGTCGTTTTTAGCGATTGGACGAATTTGTGTTCGGACGATGGTGCGGAAAGACTCTGAAAACTCGCGGGACTTTGAAATATTTCGGAGCGAATGGAGTTTTTCGCGATTTTCT
>CAUIJW010000026.1:15000-17500 GCA_960531205.1 Andrena bicolor | reverse complement strand
GTGACTACTTCTCAACCGAGGTCATAGAATAGCCACGCGCCCAACGCTGCTCCGACCGAGACGCTCGGACCGTCGCTCTCCCTTATAGATACCGAACGGCCGGCCGGAACGCCGGCGCCGCCGTACCTTACGCACGGGCGCTTATGGGCGTAAACCGCCGCTACAACAGACCGTCCGCCCGGCACGCTGGGACTTAGCCGCGGAGAGCGTCGGATACAAGAGTAAAACGACTAAACGAATTATGATAAACAATCGCCGCGAACATTACCACGATAAATACCCGGTCCCAAACGACATTCAAAAAATAATTTCTCGGCACTTTGAAATATTTCGGAGCTAATGGAGTTTTTCGCGATTTTCTCGAAAACCAGCGCGACGACCGCGGTCGAACCATTAAGGTAATACGTACGGAATGCAACGAGACACATGGATCAATGGTCGTTTTTAGCGATTGGACGAATTTGTGTTCAGACGAAGGTGCGGAGGGACTCTGAATACTCGCGGGACTTTGAAATATTTCGGAGCGAATGGAGTTTTTCGCGATTTTCTCGAAAACCAGCGCGACGACCGCGGTCGAACCATTAAGGTAATACGTACGGAATGCAACGAGACACATGGATCAATGGTCGTTTTTAGCGATTGGACGAATTTGTGTTCAGACGAAGGTGCGGAGGGACTCTGAATACTCGCGGGACTTTGAAATATTTCGGAGCGAATGGAGTTTTTCGCGATTTTCTCGAAAACCAGCGCGACGACCGCGGTCGAACCATTAAGGTAATACGTACGGAATGCAACGAGACACATGGATCAATGGTCGTTTTTAGCGATTGGACGAATTTGTGTTCAGACGAAGGTGCGGAGGGACTCTGAATACTCGCGGGACTTTGAAATATTTCGGAGCGAATGGAGTTTTTCGCGATTTTCTCGAAAACCAGCGCGACGACCGCGGTCGAACCATTAAGGTAATACGTACGGAATGCAACGAGACACAAGGATCAATGGTCGTTTTTAGCGATTGGACGAATTTGTGTTCGGACGATGGTGCGGAAAGACTCTGAAAACTCGCGGGACTTTGAAATATTTCGGAGCGAATGGAGTTTTTCGCGATTTTCTCGAAAACCAGCGCGACGACCGCGGTCGAACCATTAAGGTAATACGTACGGAATGCAACGAGACACAAGGATCAATGGTCGTTTTTAGCGATTGGACGAATTTGTGTTCGGACGATGGTGCGGAAGGACTCTGAAAACTCGCGGGACTTTGAAATATTTCGGAGCGAATGGAGTTTTTCGCGATTTTCTCGAAAACCAGCGCGACGACCGCGGTCGAACCATTAATGTAATACGTACGGAATGCAACGAGACACAAGGATCAATGGTCGTTTTTAGCGATTGGACGAATTTGTGTTCGGACGATGGTGCGGAAAGACTCTGAAAACTCGCGGGACTTTGAAATATTTCGGAGCGAATGGAGTTTTTCGCGATTTTCTCGAAAACCAGCGCGACGACCGCGGTCGAACCATTAATGTAATACGTACGGAATGCAACGAGACACAAGGATCAATGGTCGTTTTTAGCGATTGGACGAATTTGTGTTCGGACGATGGTGCGGAAAGACTCTGAAAACTCGCGGGACTTTGAAATATTTCGGAGCGAATGGAGTTTTTCGCGATTTTCTCGAAAACCAGCGCGACGACCGCGGTCGAACCATTAAGGTAATACGTACGGAATGCAACGAGACACAAGGATCAATGGTCGTTTTTAGCGATTGGACGAATTTGTGTTCGGACGAAGGTGCGGAGGGACTCTGAATACTCGCGGGACTTTGAAATATTTCGGAGCGAATGGGGTTTTTCGTGATGTTCTCGAAAACCAGCGCGACGACCGCGGTCGAACCATTAATGTAATACGTACGGAATGCAACGAGACACAAGGATCAATGGTCGTTTTTAGCGATTGGACGAATTTGTGTTCGGACGAAGGTGCGGAGGGACTCTGAATACTCGCGGGACTTTGAAATATTTCGGAGCGAATGGGGTTTTTCGTGATGTTCTCGAAAACCAGCGCGACGACCGCGGTCGAACCATTAATGTAATACGTACGGAATGCAACGAGACACAAGGATCAATGGTCGTTTTTAGCGATTGGACGAATTTGTGTTCGGACGATGGTGCGGAAAGACTCTGAAAACTCGCGGGACTTTGAAATATTTCGGAGCGAATGGGGTTTTTCGTGATGTTCTCGAAAACCAGCGCGACGACCGCGGTCGAACCATTAATGTAATACGTACGGAATGCAACGAGACACAAGGATCAATGGTCGTTTTTAGCGATTGGACGAATTTGTGTTCGGACGATGGTGCGGAAAGACTCTGAAAACTCGCGGGACTTTGAAATATTTCGGAGCGAATGGAGTTTTTCGCGATTTTCTCGAAAACCAGCGCGACGACCGCGGTCGAACCATTAATGTAATACGTACGGAATGCAACGAGACACAAGGAT
>CAUIJW010000026.1:5000-10000 GCA_960531205.1 Andrena bicolor | reverse complement strand
TGCAACGGCTGTTCACACGAAACCCTTCTCCACGTCAGTCCTCCAGGGCCTCGCTGGAGTATTTGCTACTACCACCAAGATCTGCACCGACGGTGGCTCCAGGCAGGCTCACGCCCAGACCCTTCTGCGCACACCGCCGCGACCCTCCTACTCGTCAGGGCTTCATGGAGGACGGTCACCCGCGAGCGGGTGGCACGTCCCTCCCCACTTGCCGCTGACGGCGGAGTATAGGCGCGACGCTTCAGCGCCATCCATTTTCAGGGCTAGTTGCTTCGGCAGGTGAGTTGTTACACACTCCTTAGCGGATTCCGACTTCCATGGCCACCGTCCTGCTGTCTTAAGCAACCAACGCCTTTCATGGTATCCCATAAGCGTCGACTTAGGCGCCTTAACTCTGCGTTTGGTTCATCCCACAGCGCCAGTTCTGCTTACCAAAATTGGCCCACTTGGCACTCTGATTCAATATAATCTCGTGGCTTCATGATCCAAGCAAGCCAGAGATCTCACCCATTTAAAGTTTGAGAATAGGTTGAGGTCGTTTCGGCCCCAAGGCCTCTAATCATTCGCTTTACCAGATGAAACTCGCACACGTTCACGTAGGAACGAGCGAGTGCCAGCTATCCTGAGGGAAACTTCGGAGGGAACCAGCTACTAGATGGTTCGATTAGTCTTTCGCCCCTATACCCAGTTCCGACGATCGATTTGCACGTCAGAATCGCTACGGACCTCCATCAGGGTTTCCCCTGACTTCGTCCTGACCAGGCATAGTTCACCATCTTTCGGGTCCCAACGTGTACGCTCTAGGTGCGCCTCTTCTCGCAATGAGAACGAGACGCCCCGGGAGTGCGAGGCCGCATCGTAACGCGGCCGATCCTCCCTCGGTCGACGCAAAGGTCGACCTTCACTTTCATTCCGCCTTTAGGTTTCTTTCTCCCAATGACTCGCGCACATGTTAGACTCCTTGGTCCGTGTTTCAAGACGGGTCCTGAGAGTACCCAAAGCAGTAGCGTCGCCGACCGGTAATTCGAAGCTTGGCCCAGTCCAAGGACACCGCCTGCTAACAGCTAGCCAGGCCCGGGGACGGCACCAGGTCCGTGCCTCCGTGTAAGAACTGACCGGGCTTGCGGCGGGCCTGACGCACGCACATTCGAAAATGGATTGGTTGCGGCCCGATACCGTCTCAGAGTACCGTCGCGCAGCCGGCCGGGCGGCCGAGGGTCTGTCGCGTGCTCTGGGAGCAACGAAACAGGCAACCGCTCGGGCCGTAGACCGACACGCAACGGGTCGCGACGTTCTACTAGGGGAGAAGTGCACGACTACGTGGCCGGAACATTCGCCGCCGGTGGTGTACCCTCGCTAATGGAACCACGAAGGTCCACCCGGAGTATCGCGCACCGACGGGAGCCAGCCTCGTCGACGATGAATCTCCCCATTCGATCTTTTGGGTTTCTCAGGTTTACCCCTGAACGGTTTCACGTACTCTTGAACTCTCTCTTCAAAGTTCTTTTCAACTTTCCCTCACGGTACTTGTTCGCTATCGGTCTCGTGGTTGTATTTAGCCTTAGATGGAGTTTACCACCCACTTAGGGTTGCACTCTCAAGCAACCCGACTCTATGGAGAGATCCTCCCGAAACGCGTACCGGTCGCTACGGGCCTGGCACCCTCTCCGGGTAAGTGGCCCCATTCAAGATGGACTTGGACGCGGTGCGACGTCACGGGATAAACGGATCCTCCTGAACACTACAATTCCCTGCGGCGGAACCGCGGGATTCAGTGCTGGGCTAATTCCTGTTCGCTCGCCGCTACTAAGGAAATCCTTGTTAGTTTCTTTTCCTCCGCTTAGTAATATGCTTAAATTCAGCGGGTAATCTCGCCTACTCTGAGGTCGTCAATCGTTATTATATTATATATAAATATATTGTGTCCCACCAGAGAAAAAAAAGCAGAGACCGCCAAGTAGAGAGAAGATATTTTGGAGAAACGGGCGCGTGCCTCCGGTATTATAATCGTGCTCCCTCTTTTGGATATACTTTACCTCGAACGGGCCTACATCCAGAGGTGCCATCGCACGATTCCAGAGAAAAGGTATGATTGAAACTCTCTTCTTCTCTTGTAGAGAGAATTAGAGTCCCCCCTACCTCTATTTGCGCCTCGCCAAAGTGTCTTTTCGTCGCGCATCGTCGATTCGATCCGGTTTTTACTTTAACGTCCGTCCGCTATTATTAGCTTTGAGATTCCGCTATCCCTTCACGCCTCGAGCAGTGTGAGAACTCTCGCAGCAGTGGGAACCGTGGAAAAATAAGCTTTTCCGTGGACTGGACGACCGGTGAGACACGCGGTCTCGTATGCGATCGACCAACAACGCGACAAAGACATGGGGCGATCGGGGAGACTCGTCTTCTTCAATTCTACGAAGAAGAGTCTTCTTACACACCTTTCGCGGCATCGGCGCCTTTTTGGTTCGTCGAAGTTCAAATTCGCGCAGCCGCGCCAACGAGGATTCCGGGGTACAGAAACGTTTTAAACGACGTGTGGAGCAATCACTCTTCTCATCGGACGTTTGGCACAAACACTCTTTGTGTGTCGACGGAACGTGGCCATAGGGAGGGAATAAATATAGGGCGGCTAGGCGAGGACACACGCGCAACGACGGGGAAATACATCGACCCGATCATGTTAACGAGTGGTTTTCTATAATTTATCATCCCGCACAGAGCCTCCACCATTATTCATGTACACCACCCTTTGGATCTTCACGGCGTCCCGAAGAACGAGTGTGTGTTGTGCCCTCGATGTATAGATTGACTTTTCTCTCTCACTTGTCGTCAACGACGACCCTCTTTTTAAAATCCCTGGGGCCGCGTGAACGCAACGATACACAGATCGGCGCACATATGACGCGCACTCCGCTCTTTCTCTCCATCTATCTTGTATCTCACCCGCTCTTTGATCTCTCTCTTTCTCAGGACAAATTTATCATTTCAGGCGACGTCGGGAGCACGGTAAAAGATCTCGCGCGGGACGCGAAGGCAGCAAACTCTAAAACGCCAGTGCGAGCCGAGAGAGGTCGCGCTGTGTGTGATGATCCAGGGAGCGGTGCAGCACACGGGCGGTCGTTATAAAGCAACGACGCACAACGCCGTGAAAGCACGCACGCACGCGAGTCCCAACGCGATCATTCATCACGACATTTCGCCTCTCTTTCTGGTTCTCGCACGGGATAGAGTACTCACCGCTTCACGATTCTCACGCGAGCCGTTGCAAACGCCGACGAACGGCCCAACTTTCGCTCGTACGTCGAGTATCTGGCGTGTATATATCATCATCCGACCCGACTCCGAAACGCGTTACATCGTCGGAAACGCGAGACGGCGAGGATGTGATGATACGCAGAACCGACGCAAGCAGTCTTTTGTATGTGATAACGACCCTCAGCCAGGCGTGGTCCAGGAATTGTATCCGTGGACCGCAATGTGCGTTCGAAATGTCGATGTTCATGTGTCCTGCAGTTCACACGTTGACGCGCAATTAGCTGCGTTCTTCATCGACCCACGAGCCAAGTGATCCACCGTTCAGGGTAATCGTGTTATTAAATATGTTCGACATTATCTTTGTTCTCGGTTCGGATGAAGCCGAGGCCCGTGCACCTCCAACCAGCGCGCGAAGGAGGTCCGGGCGTCGCCAGCGTAGACGACACAGTGATGTGATTTGTGTCCTGGACGCGAAACACCGTCGAAGCGTACCGCGGAAACACCGCGACACGTCCGGCGGGCCGAGCGTACATATCATTTAAAAACCTTCGAGATACACGGCTGGGTACGAGCGTACCGTAATAACCGTGTACTCGGGGCGGGGGCCACCGCACGCGGCAGCATCCTCTACTTGCACGCTCTCTTATCGTCGCTGTCCCTCGAAAGCGGACGCACGGCCGGCTTCGATCGGTCCAATCTTCGGACTTTCGCTATCGAAGCTTCACAGCCGGTCCCTTTTTTCGGCTATCGGGGCGTACGATTAAGCGAGCGATACTCGGGATGCACGTCGACGCGATGGATGGTGGCGAGTCGCCGCCCTAGGTTACCCGGGATCCTCTCTCAGAGGAGAGTGTGTCAGTCACAGGACTTTTCGGAGAACGCGACCAAAACTGAGGGGAAGCGGGATGCGAGTGGAAGAAGCGTCGTCGAGGAGACAAGAGAGGAGAAACGTCGCGAAGCCTAGGCTTCGACGGCGGCTCGTTCCTGCTTCTCTCTTTATACTCTCGCGCGCTTTACTTAACCACTCGGGGCGCTTGTAGTGTGTTTTCGTCCCTGTCTTGGGTCGCGAGTGACTCCTTTCTCGATACGAGCCTTTACACGCTCGCGCAGACAACACGCACAGACACGGGGGGAGGGTAGGGTATCGTATAATAACGGCACGCGCCTCCGATACGAGGTGAACGCGAATCGACGAGGCGGCGGGTTACCGCAGAGGGCGGTCGTAACGACGGGTCCAGTTGTTCCCAATCCAGTTAACGACGGCCTCTGAAGAAACCTCCCGCGAGCGCACTCGTCACTGCGTTCGTATTATTATCGTCCCGTTCATCACAAAGAGGGGCCGCAGCGGGTCCCCCCCTCCCACAGGTGTCTGGCGGTCTGGCGCGCTTGCTCTTTGCGCTTTTTTTCACCGATGGCAGCGGACGGGAGCGTCGCGGTGAGAAACCAGGTTCTCCGTCTGCGGCGACCTCCGCACGTAAGCCGTGCCACGGCGGTGCTAAATGCGTTCGCATTTAGCTTTTGGTATCTGTTCGTAAATGCTTTCGCATTTAGTTTTTGGTATCTGTTCGTAAATGCTTTCGCATTTAGTTTTTGGTATCTGTTCGTAAATGCTTACGCATTTAGTTTTTGGTATCTGTTCGTAAATGCTTACGCATTTAGTTTTTGGTATCTGTTCGTAAATGCTTTCGCATTTAGTTTTTGGTATCTGTTTATATAAATGCATCGCATATATATAGTTTTGTTTGTGC
>CAUIJW010000026.1:0-2500 GCA_960531205.1 Andrena bicolor | reverse complement strand
CCGTAGAAGCACGGACCACTACACGCTGGACAAATCGACAAAGCGCGTAACATTCACGCTGGTCATGTACGTAATAGCGCGGACAAGTGCATGCTGAGCAAACGGGATAGCGCGAATCGTGCCATGCTGGTCAAAACGAGTTGGCACGTAATGTGCGCGCTAGGCATATCGAGATCTGACACCTCTTGGGTTTGTATCTACTTTCTCCCTCTTTCAAAGTTCGAACTTTTAGTTCGATACTTTATATGTACCCGACGCTAGCCTTCCTTAGCGTTTTGTTAAGTTTAAATCGTCCATCTGCGTGGATAAAGAGTTGATTGCATTAGGTAGTACAAGCATACACAGAATTGCATATGTGTCACCAACGTCACTTATGGACGCTCACCACATAAGGGCCATTCGGTCTTAGACACCGACCCGTGGTAATGCTGTGTGGAGAAATCCGAAAACGCAACACGGCAAGAACAGTCGAGACAGAATCTCGAGGAGCGGTGACTACTTCTCAACCGAGGTCATAGAATAGCCACGCGCCCAACGCTGCTCCGACCGAGACGCTCGGACCGTCGCTCTCCCTTATAGATACCGAACGGCCGGCCGGAACGCCGGCGCCGCCGTACCTTACGCACGGGCGCTTATGGGCGTAAACCGCCGCTACAACAGACCGTCCGCCCGGCACGCTGGGACTTAGCCGCGGAGAGCGTCGGATACAAGAGTAAAACGACTAAACGAATTATGATAAACAATCGCCGCGAACATTACCACGATAAATACCCGGTCCCAAACGACATTCAAAAAATAATTTCTCGGCACTTTGAAATATTTCGGAGCTAATGGAGTTTTTCGCGATTTTCTCGAAAACCAGCGCGACGACCGCGGTCGAACCATTAAGGTAATACGTACGGAATGCAACGAGACACATGGATCAATGGTCGTTTTTAGCGATTGGACGAATTTGTGTTCAGACGAAGGTGCGGAGGGACTCTGAATACTCGCGGGACTTTGAAATATTTCGGAGCGAATGGAGTTTTTCGCGATTTTCTCGAAAACCAGCGCGACGACCGCGGTCGAACCATTAAGGTAATACGTACGGAATGCAACGAGACACATGGATCAATGGTCGTTTTTAGCGATTGGACGAATTTGTGTTCAGACGAAGGTGCGGAGGGACTCTGAATACTCGCGGGACTTTGAAATATTTCGGAGCGAATGGAGTTTTTCGCGATTTTCTCGAAAACCAGCGCGACGACCGCGGTCGAACCATTAAGGTAATACGTACGGAATGCAACGAGACACATGGATCAATGGTCGTTTTTAGCGATTGGACGAATTTGTGTTCAGACGAAGGTGCGGAGGGACTCTGAATACTCGCGGGACTTTGAAATATTTCGGAGCGAATGGAGTTTTTCGCGATTTTCTCGAAAACCAGCGCGACGACCGCGGTCGAACCATTAAGGTAATACGTACGGAATGCAACGAGACACAAGGATCAATGGTCGTTTTTAGCGATTGGACGAATTTGTGTTCGGACGATGGTGCGGAAAGACTCTGAAAACTCGCGGGACTTTGAAATATTTCGGAGCGAATGGAGTTTTTCGCGATTTTCTCGAAAACCAGCGCGACGACCGCGGTCGAACCATTAAGGTAATACGTACGGAATGCAACGAGACACAAGGATCAATGGTCGTTTTTAGCGATTGGACGAATTTGTGTTCGGACGATGGTGCGGAAGGACTCTGAAAACTCGCGGGACTTTGAAATATTTCGGAGCGAATGGAGTTTTTCGCGATTTTCTCGAAAACCAGCGCGACGACCGCGGTCGAACCATTAATGTAATACGTACGGAATGCAACGAGACACAAGGATCAATGGTCGTTTTTAGCGATTGGACGAATTTGTGTTCGGACGATGGTGCGGAAAGACTCTGAAAACTCGCGGGACTTTGAAATATTTCGGAGCGAATGGAGTTTTTCGCGATTTTCTCGAAAACCAGCGCGACGACCGCGGTCGAACCATTAATGTAATACGTACGGAATGCAACGAGACACAAGGATCAATGGTCGTTTTTAGCGATTGGACGAATTTGTGTTCGGACGATGGTGCGGAAAGACTCTGAAAACTCGCGGGACTTTGAAATATTTCGGAGCGAATGGAGTTTTTCGCGATTTTCTCGAAAACCAGCGCGACGACCGCGGTCGAACCATTAAGGTAATACGTACGGAATGCAACGAGACACAAGGATCAATGGTCGTTTTTAGCGATTGGACGAATTTGTGTTCGGACGAAGGTGCGGAGGGACTCTGAATACTCGCGGGACTTTGAAATATTTCGGAGCGAATGGGGTTTTTCGTGATGTTCTCGAAAACCAGCGCGACGACCGCGGTCGAACCATTAATGTAATACGTACGGAATGCAACGAGACACAAGGATCAATGGTCGTTTTTAGCGATTGGACGAATTTGTGTTCGGACGAAGGTGCGGAGGGACTCTGAATACTCGCGGG
>CAUIJW010000025.1:0-270000 GCA_960531205.1 Andrena bicolor | reverse complement strand
CAGACGGATCTCGTTAGTCTAGATATAGAAGACGGTTGTACAGACGGATCTCGTTAGTCTAGATATAGAAGACGGTTGTATAACGAGAGATCTCGTTAGTCTAGATATAGAAGACGGTTGTACAACGAGAGATCTCGTTAGTCTAGATATAGAAGACGGTTGTATAACGAGAGATCTCGTTAGTCTAGATATAGAAGACGGTTGTATAACGAGAGATCTCGTTAGTCTAGATATAGAAGACGGTTGTATAAGGAGAGATCTCGTTAGTCTAGATATAGAAGACGGTTGTACAGACGGATCTCGTTAGTCTAGATATAGAAGACGGTTGTATAACGAGAGACCCGTTAGTCTAGATATAGAAGACGGTTGTATAACGAGAGATGTCGTTAGTCTAGATATAGAAGACGGTTGTACAGACGGATCTCGTTAGTCTAGATATAGATGACGGTTGTACAGACGGTTCTCGTTAGTCTAGATATAGAAGACGGTTGTACAGACGGATCTCGCTAGTCTAGATATAGAAGACGGTTGTACAGACGGATCTCGTTAGTCTAGATATAGAAGACGGTTGTACATCGAGAGATCTCGTTAGTCTAGATATAGAAGACGGTTGTACAACGACGGATCTCGTTAGTCTAGATATAGAAGACGGTTGTACAGACCGATCTCGTTAGTCTAGATATTGAAGACGTTTGTCCAACGACGTATCTCGTTAGTCTAGATATAGAAAACTGTTGTACAGACGGATCTCGTTAGTCTAGATATAGAAGACGGTTGTACAGACGGATCTCGTTAGTCTAGATATAGATGACGGTTGTACAGACGGTTCTCGTTAGTCTAGATATAGAAGACGGTTGTACAGACGGATCTCGCTAGTCTAGATATAGAAGACGGTTGTACAGACGGATCTCGTTAGTCTAGATATAGAAGACGGTTGTACAGACGGATCTCGTTAGTCTAGACATAGAAGACGGTTGTACACACAGAGCTCGTTAGTCTAGATATAGAAGACGGATCTCGTTAGTCTAGATATAGAAGACGGTTGTACAGACGGATCTCGTTAGTCTAGATATAGAAGACGGTTGTATAACGAGAGACCCGTTAGTCTAGATATAGAAGACGGTTGTATAACGAGAGATCTCGTTAGTCTAGATATAGAAGACGGTTGTACAGACAGATCTCGTTAGTCTAGATATAGAAGACAGTTGTACAGATGGATCTCGTTAGTCTAGATATAGAAGGCGGTTGTATAGACGGATCTCGTTAGTCTAGATATAGAAGAGGGTTGTAGAACGATGGATCTCGTTAGTCTAGATATAGAAGACGGTTGTACAGACGGATCTCGTTAGTCTAGATATAGAAGACGGTTCTACAGACGGATTTCGTTAGTCTAGATATAGAAGACGGTTGTACAACGACGGATCTCGTTAGTCTAGATATTGAAGACGTTTGTCCAAGGACGTATCTCGTTAGTCTAGATATAGAAGACTGTTGTACAGACGGATCTCGTTAGTCTAGATATAGAAGACGGTTGTACAGACGGATCTCGTTAGTCTAGATATAGAAGACGGGATGTATAACGAGAGATCTCGTTAGTCTAGATATAGAAGACGGTTGTACAGGCGGATCCCGTTAGTCTAGATATAGAAGACGGTTGTACATCGAGAGATCTCGTTAGTCTAGATATAGAAGACGGTTGTACAACGACGGATCTCGTTAGTCTAGATATAGAAGACGGTTGTACAGACCGATCTCGTTAGTCTAGATATTGAAGACGTTTGTCCAACGACGTATCTCGTTAGTCTAGATATAGAAAACTGTTGTACAGACGGATCTCGTTAGTCTAGATATAGAAGAGGGTTGTACAGACGGATCTCGTTAGTCTAGATATAGAAGACGGTTGTATAACGAGAGATCTCGTTAGTCTAGATATAGAAGACGGTTGTATAACGAGAGATCTCGTTAGTCTAGATATAGAAGACGGTTGTATAACGAGAGATCTCGTTAGTCTAGATATAGAAGACGGTTGTATAACGAGAGATCTCGTTAGTCTAGATATAGAAGACGGTTGTATAACGAGAGATCTCGTTAGTCTAGATATAGAAGACGGTTGTATAACGAGAGACCCGTTAGTCTAGATATAGAAGACGGTTGTATAACGAGAGATCTCGTTAGTCTAGATATAGAAGACGGTTGTATAACGAGAGATCTCGTTAGTCTAGATATAGAAGACGGTTGTATAACGAGAGACCCGTTAGTCTAGATATAGAAGACGGTTGTACAACGACGGATCTCGTTAGTCTAGATATAGAAGAGGGTTGTACAACAACGGATCTCGTTAGTCTAGATATAGAAGACGGTTGTACAGACGGATCTCGTTAGTCTAGATATAGAAGACGGTTGTACAGACGGATCTCGTTAGTCTAGATATAGAAGACGGTTGTATAACGAGAGACCCGTTAGTCTAGATATAGAAGACGGTTGTACAACGACGGATCTCGTTAGTCTAGATATAGAAGAGGGTTGTACAACAACGGATCTCGTTAGTCTAGATATAGAAGACGGTTGCGCAGACGGATCTCGTTAGTCTAGATATAGAAGACGGTTGTATAACGAGAGATCTCGTTAGTCTAGATATAGAAGACGGTTGTACAGACAGATCTCGTTAGTCTAGACATAGAAGACGGTTGTACACACAGAGCTCGTTAGTCTAGATATAGAAGACGGTTGTACAACGACGGATCTCGTTAGTCTAGATATAGAAGACGGTTGTACAGACCGATCTCGTTAGTCTAGATATTGAAGACGTTTGTCCAAGGACGTATCTCGTTAGTCTAGATATAGAAGACTGTTGTACAGACGGATCTCGTTAGTCTAGATATAGAAGACGGTTGTACAGACGGATCTCGTTAGTCTAGATATAGAAGACGGGATGTATAACGAGAGATCTCGTTAGTCTAGATATAGAAGTCGGTTGTACAGGCGGATCCCGTTAGTCTAGATATAGAAGACGGTTGTACATCGAGAGATCTCGTTAGTCTAGATATAGAAGACGGTTGTACAACGACGGATCTCGTTAGTCTAGATATAGAAGATGGTTGTACAGACCGATCTCGTTAGTCTAGATATTGAAGACGTTTGTCCAACGACGTATCTCGTTAGTCTAGATATAGAAAACTGTTGTACAGACGGATCTCGTTAGTCTAGATATAGAAGAGGGTTGTACAGACGGATCTCGTTAGTCTAGATATAGAAGACGGTTGTATAACGAGAGATCTCGTTAGTCTAGATATAGAAGACGGTTGTATAGACGGATCTCGTTAGTCTAGATATAGAAGAGGGTTGTACAACGACGGATCTCGTTAGTCTAGATATAGAAGGCGGTTGTACAGACGGATCCCGTTAGTCTAGATATAGAAGACGGTTGTACAACGACGGATCACGTTAGTCTAGATATTGAAGACGTTTGTCCAAGGACGTATCTCGTTAGTCTAGATATAGATGACGGATGTACAGACGGATCTCGTTAGTCTAGACATAGAAGACGGTTGTACAGACAGAGCTCGTTAGTCTAGATATAGAAGACGGATCTCGTTAGTCTAGATATAGAAGACGGTTGTACAGACGGATCTCGTTAGTCTAGATATAGAAAACTATTGTACAGACGGATCTCGTTAGTCTAGATATAGAAGAGGGTTGTACAGACGGATCTCGTTAGTCTAGATATAGAAGGCGGTTGTACAGACGGATCCCGTTAGTCTAGATATAGAAGACGGTTGTACAACGACGGATCACGTTAGTCTAGATATTGAAGACGTTTGTCCAAGGACGTATCTCGTTAGTCTAGATATAGATGACGGATGTACAGACGGATCTCGTTAGTCTAGACATAGAAGACGGTTGTACAGACAGAGCTCGTTAGTCTAGATATAGAAGACGGATCTCGTTAGTCTAGATATAGAAGACGGTTGTACAGACGGATCTCGTTAGTCTAGATATAGAAGACGGTTGTACAGACGGATCTCGTTAGTCTAGATATAGAAGACGGTTGTATAACGAGAGATCTCGTTAGTGTAGATATAAAAGACGGTTGTACAACGACGGATCTCGTTAGTCTAGATATAGAAGACGGTTGTACAGACGGATCTCGTTAGTCTAGATATAGAAGACGGTTGTACAGACGGATCTCGTTAGTCTAGATATAGAAGACGGTTGTATAACGAGAGATCTCGTTAGTGTAGATATAAAAGACGGTTGTACAACGACGGATCTCGTTAGTCTAGATATAGAAGACGGTTGTACAGACGGATCTCGTTAGTCTAGATATAGAAGACGGTTGTACAGACGGATCTCGTTAGTCTAGATATAGAAGACGGTTGTACAGACGGATCTCGTTAGTCTAGATATAGAAGACGGTTGTATAACGAGAGATCTCGTTAGTCTAGATATAGAAGACGGTTGTATAGACGGATCTCGTTAGTCTAGATATAGAAGAGGGTTGTACAACGACGGATCTCGTTAGTCTAGATATAGAAGGCGGTTGTACAGACGGATCCCGTTAGTCTAGATATAGAAGACGGTTGTACAACGACGGATCACGTTAGTCTAGATATTGAAGACGTTTGTCCAAGGACGTATCTCGTTAGTCTAGATATAGATGACGGATGTACAGACGGATCTCGTTAGTCTAGACATAGAAGACGGTTGTACAGACAGAGCTCGTTAGTCTAGATATAGAAGACGGATCTCGTTAGTCTAGATATAGAAGACGGTTGTACAGACGGATCTCGTTAGTCTAGATATAGAAGACGGTTGTACAGACGGATCTCGTTAGTCTAGATATAGAAGACGGTTGTATAACGAGAGATCTCGTTAGTGTAGATATAAAAGACGGTTGTACAACGACGGATCTCGTTAGTCTAGATATAGAAGACGGTTGTACAGACGGATCTCGTTAGTCTAGATATAGAAGACGGTTGTACAGACGGATCTCGTTAGTCTAGATATAGAAGACGGTTGTATAACGAGAGATCTCGTTAGTGTAGATATAAAAGACGGTTGTACAACGACGGATCTCGTTAGTCTAGATATAGAAGACGGTTGTACAGACGGATCTCGTTAGTCTAGATATAGAAGACGGTTGTACAGACGGATCTCGTTAGTCTAGATATAGAAGACGGTTGTACAGACGGATCTCGTTAGTCTAGATATAGAAGACGGTTGTATAACGAGAGATCTCGTTAGTCTAGATATAGAAGACGGTTGTATAACGAGAGATCTCGTTAGTCTAGATATAGAAGACGGTTGTACAGACGGATCTCGTTAGTCTAGATATAGAAGACGGTTGTATAACGAGAGACCCGTTAGTCTAGATATAGAAGACGGTTGTATAACGAGAGATCTCGTTAGTCTAGATATAGTCGACGGTTGTACAGACGGATCTCGTTAGTCTAGATATAGAAGACGGTTGTATAACGAGAGATCTCGTTAGTGTAGATATAAAAGACGGTTGTACAACGACGGATCTCGTTAGTCTAGATATAGAAGACGGTTGTACATCGACGGATCTCGTTAGTCTAGATATTGAAGACGTTTGTCCAAGGACGTATCTCGTTAGTCTAGATATAGATGACGGTTGTACAGACGTATCTCGTTAGTCTAGATATAGAAGACGGTTGTACAACGACGGATCTCGTTAGTCTAGATATAGAAGAGGGTTGTACAACAACGGATCTCGTTAGTCTAGATATAGAAGACGGTTGCGCAGACGGATCTCGTTAGTCTAGATATAGAAGACGGTTGTATAACGAGAGATCTCGTTAGTCTAGATATAGAAGACGGTTGTATAACGAGAGATCTCGTTAGTCTAGATATAGAAGACGGTTGTATAACGAGAGATCTCGTTAGTCTAGATATAGAAGACGGTTGTACAGACGGATCTCGTTAGTCTAGATATAGAAGACGGTTGTATAACGAGAGATCTCGTTAGTGTAGATATAAAAGACGGTTGTACAACGAGAGATCTCGTTAGTGTAGATATAAAAGACGGTTGTACAACGACGGATCTCGTTAGTCTAGATATAGAAGACGGTTGTACAACGACGGATCTCGTTAGTCTAGATATAGAAGAGGGTTGTACAACAACGGATCTCGTTAGTCTAGATATAGAAGACGGTTGCGCAGACGGATCTCGTTAGTCTAGATATAGAAGACGGTTGTATAATGAGAGATCTCGTTAGTCTAGATATAGAAGACGGTTGTATAACGAGAGATCTCGTTAGTCTAGATATAGAAGACGGTTGTACAGGCGGATCTCGTTAGTCTAGATATAGAAGACGGTTGTATAACGAGAGACCCGTTAGTCTAGATATAGAAGACGGTTGTATAACGAGAGATCTCGATAGTCTAGATATAGAAGACGGTTGTACAACGACGGATCTCGTTAGTCTAGATATAGAAGACGGTTGTATAACGAGAGATCTCGTTAGTGTAGATATAAAAGACGGTTGTACAACGACGGATCTCGTTAGTCTAGATATAGAAGACGGTTGAATAACGAGAGATCTCGTTATTCTAGATATAGAAGACGGTTGTACAGACGGATCTCGTTAGTCTAGATATAGGAGACGGTTGTACAGACGGATCTCGTTAGTCTAGATATAGAAGGCGGTTGTATAGACGGATCTCGTTAGTCTAGATATAGAAGAGGGTTGTACAACGACGGATCTCGTTAGTCTAGATATAGAAGACGGTTGTACAGACGGATCTCGTTAGTCTAGATATAGAAGACGGTTCTACAGACGGATCTCGTTAGTCTAGATATAGAAGACGGTTGTACAGACGGATCTCGTTAGTCTAGATATAGAAGACGGTTGTATAACGAGAGATCTCGTTAGTCTAGATATAGAAGACGGTTATACAGGCGGATCTCGTTAGTCTAGATATAGAAGACGGTTATACAGACGGATGTCGTTAGTCTAGATATAGGAGACGGTTGAATATCGAGAGATCTCGTTAGTCTAGATATAGAAGACGGTTGAATAACGAGAGACCTCGTTAGTCTAGATATAGAAGACGGTTGAATAACGAGAGATCTCGTTAGTCTAGATATAGAAGACGGTTGTACAGACAGATCTCGTTAGTCTAGATATAGAAGACAGTTGTACAGATGGATCTCGTTAGTCTAGATATAGAAGACGGTTGTACAGACGGATCTCGTTAGTCTAGATATAGAAGGCGGTTGTATAGACGGATCTCGTTAGTCTAGATATAGAAGAGGGTTGTAGAACGACGGATCTCGTTAGTCTAGATATAGAAGACGGTTGTACAGACGGATCTCGTTAGTCTAGATATAGAAGACGGTTCTACAGACGGATTTCGTTAGTCTAGATATAGAAGACGGTTGTACAACGACGGATCTCGTTAGTCTAGATATTGAAGACGTTTGTCCAAGGACGTATCTCGTTAGTCTAGATATAGAAGACTGTTGTACAGACGGATCTCGTTAGTCTAGATATAGAAGACGGTTGTACAGACGGATCTCGTTAGTCTAGATATAGAAGACGGGATGTATAACGAGAGATCTCGTTAGTCTAGATATAGAAGACGGTTGTACAGGCGGATCCCGTTAGTCTAGATATAGAAGACGGTTGTACATCGAGAGATCTCGTTAGTCTAGATATAGAAGACGGTTGTACAACGACGGATCTCGTTAGTCTAGATATAGAAGACGGTTGTACAGACCGATCTCGTTAGTCTAGATATTGAAGACGTTTGTCCAACGACGTATCTCGTTAGTCTAGATATAGAAAACTGTTGTACAGACGGATCTCGTTAGTCTAGATATAGAAGACGGTTGTACAGACGGATCTCGTTAGTCTAGATATAGAAGACGGTTGTATAACGAGAGATCTCGTTAGTCTAGATATAGAAGACGGTTGTATAACGAGAGATCTCGTTAGTCTAGATATAGAAGACGGTTGTATAACGAGAGATCTCGTTAGTCTAGATATAGAAGACGGTTGTATAACGAGAGATCTCGTTAGTCTAGATATAGAAGACGGTTGTATAACGAGAGATCTCGTTAGTCTAGATATAGAAGACGGTTGTACAGACGGATCTCGTTAGTCTAGATATAGAAGACGGTTGTATAACGAGAGATCTCGTTAGTGTAGATATAAAAGACGGTTGTACAACGAGAGATCTCGTTAGTGTAGATATAAAAGACGGTTGTACAACGACGGATCTCGTTAGTCTAGATATAGAAGACGGTTGTACAACGACGGATCTCGTTAGTCTAGATATAGAAGAGGGTTGTACAACAACGGATCTCGTTAGTCTAGATATAGAAGACGGTTGCGCAGACGGATCTCGTTAGTCTAGATATAGAAGACGGTTGTATAATGAGAGATCTCGTTAGTCTAGATATAGAAGACGGTTGTATAACGAGAGATCTCGTTAGTCTAGATATAGAAGACGGTTGTACAGGCGGATCTCGTTAGTCTAGATATAGAAGACGGTTGTATAACGAGAGACCCGTTAGTCTAGATATAGAAGACGGTTGTATAACGAGAGATCTCGATAGTCTAGATATAGAAGACGGTTGTACAACGACGGATCTCGTTAGTCTAGATATAGAAGACGGTTGTATAACGAGAGATCTCGTTAGTGTAGATATAAAAGACGGTTGTACAACGACGGATCTCGTTAGTCTAGATATAGAAGACGGTTGAATAACGAGAGATCTCGTTATTCTAGATATAGAAGACGGTTGTACAGACGGATCTCGTTAGTCTAGATATAGGAGACGGTTGTACAGACGGATCTCGTTAGTCTAGATATAGAAGGCGGTTGTATAGACGGATCTCGTTAGTCTAGATATAGAAGAGGGTTGTACAACGACGGATCTCGTTAGTCTAGATATAGAAGACGGTTGTACAGACGGATCTCGTTAGTCTAGATATAGAAGACGGTTCTACAGACGGATCTCGTTAGTCTAGATATAGAAGACGGTTGTACAGACGGATCTCGTTAGTCTAGATATAGAAGACGGTTGTATAACGAGAGATCTCGTTAGTCTAGATATAGAAGACGGTTATACAGGCGGATCTCGTTAGTCTAGATATAGAAGACGGTTATACAGACGGATGTCGTTAGTCTAGATATAGGAGACGGTTGAATATCGAGAGATCTCGTTAGTCTAGATATAGAAGACGGTTGAATAACGAGAGACCTCGTTAGTCTAGATATAGAAGACGGTTGAATAACGAGAGATCTCGTTAGTCTAGATATAGAAGACGGTTGTACAGACAGATCTCGTTAGTCTAGATATAGAAGACAGTTGTACAGATGGATCTCGTTAGTCTAGATATAGAAGACGGTTGTACAGACGGATCTCGTTAGTCTAGATATAGAAGGCGGTTGTATAGACGGATCTCGTTAGTCTAGATATAGAAGAGGGTTGTAGAACGACGGATCTCGTTAGTCTAGATATAGAAGACGGTTGTACAGACGGATCTCGTTAGTCTAGATATAGAAGACGGTTCTACAGACGGATTTCGTTAGTCTAGATATAGAAGACGGTTGTACAACGACGGATCTCGTTAGTCTAGATATTGAAGACGTTTGTCCAAGGACGTATCTCGTTAGTCTAGATATAGAAGACTGTTGTACAGACGGATCTCGTTAGTCTAGATATAGAAGACGGTTGTACAGACGGATCTCGTTAGTCTAGATATAGAAGACGGGATGTATAACGAGAGATCTCGTTAGTCTAGATATAGAAGACGGTTGTACAGGCGGATCCCGTTAGTCTAGATATAGAAGACGGTTGTACATCGAGAGATCTCGTTAGTCTAGATATAGAAGACGGTTGTACAACGACGGATCTCGTTAGTCTAGATATAGAAGACGGTTGTACAGACCGATCTCGTTAGTCTAGATATTGAAGACGTTTGTCCAACGACGTATCTCGTTAGTCTAGATATAGAAAACTGTTGTACAGACGGATCTCGTTAGTCTAGATATAGAAGACGGTTGTACAGACGGATCTCGTTAGTCTAGATATAGAAGACGGTTGTATAACGAGAGATCTCGTTAGTCTAGATATAGAAGACGGTTGTATAACGAGAGATCTCGTTAGTCTAGATATAGAAGACGGTTGTATAACGAGAGATCTCGTTAGTCTAGATATAGAAGACGGTTGTATAACGAGAGATCTCGTTAGTCTAGATATAGAAGACGGTTGTATAAGGAGAGATCTCGTTAGTCTAGATATAGAAGACGGTTGTACAGACGGATCTCGTTAGTCTAGATATAGAAGACGGTTGTATAACGAGAGACCCGTTAGTCTAGATATAGAAGACGGTTGTATAACGAGAGATGTCGTTAGTCTAGATATAGAAGACGGTTGTACAGACGGATCTCGTTAGTCTAGATATAGATGACGGTTGTACAGACGGTTCTCGTTAGTCTAGATATAGAAGACGGTTGTACAGACGGATCTCGCTAGTCTAGATATAGAAGACGGTTGTACAGACGGATCTCGTTAGTCTAGATATAGAAGACGGTTGTACATCGAGAGATCTCGTTAGTCTAGATATAGAAGACGGTTGTACAACGACGGATCTCGTTAGTCTAGATATAGAAGACGGTTGTACAGACCGATCTCGTTAGTCTAGATATTGAAGACGTTTGGCCAACGACGTATCTCGTTAGTCTAGATATAGAAAACTGTTGTACAGACGGATCTCGTTAGTCTAGATATAGAAGACGGTTGTACAGACGGATCTCGTTAGTCTAGATATAGATGACGGTTGTACAGACGGTTCTCGTTAGTCTAGATATAGAAGACGGTTGTACAGACGGATCTCGCTAGTCTAGATATAGAAGACGGTTGTACAGACGGATCTCGTTAGTCTAGATATAGAAGACGGTTGTATAACGAGAGACCCGTTAGTCTAGATATAGAAGACGGTTGTATAACGAGAGATGTCGTTAGTCTAGATATAGAAGACGGTTGTACAGACGGATCTCGTTAGTCTAGATATAGAAGACGGTTGTACAGACGGATCTCGTTAGTCTAGATATAGAAGACGGTTGTACAGACGGATCTCGTTAGTCTAGATATAGAAGACGGTTGTACATCGACGGATCTCGTTAGTCTAGATATTGAAGACGTTTGTCCAAGGACGTATCTCGTTAGTCTAGATATAGATGACGGTTGTACAGACGGTTCTCGTTAGTCTAGATATAGAAGACGGTTGTACAGACGGATCTCGGTAGTCTAGATATAGAAGACGGTTGTACAGACGGATCTCGTTAGTCTAGATATAGAAGACGGGATGTATAACGAGAGATCTCGTTAGTCTAGATATAGAAGACGGTTGTACAGGCGGATCCCGTTAGTCTAGATATAGAAGACGGTTGTACATCGAGAGATCTCGTTAGTCTAGATATAGAAGACGGTTGTACAACGACGGATCTCGTTAGTCTAGATATAGAAGACGGTTGTACAGACCGATCTCGTTAGTCTAGATATTGAAGACGTTTGTCCAACGACGTATCTCGTTAGTCTAGATATAGAAAACTGTTGTACAGACGGATCTCGTTAGTCTAGATATAGAAGACGGTTGTACAGACGGATCTCGTTAGTCTAGATATAGAAGACGGTTGTATAACGAGAGATCTCGTTAGTCTAGATATAGAAGACGGTTGTATAACGAGAGATCTCGTTAGTCTAGATATAGAAGACGGTTGTATAACGAGAGATCTCGTTAGTCTAGATATAGAAGACGGTTGTATAACGAGAGATCTCGTTAGTCTAGATATAGAAGACGGTTGTATAACGAGAGATCTCGTTAGTCTAGATATAGAAGACGGTTGTACAGACGGATCTCGTTAGTCTAGATATAGAAGACGGTTGTATAACGAGAGACCCGTTAGTCTAGATATAGAAGACGGTTGTATAACGAGAGATGTCGTTAGTCTAGATATAGAAGACGGTTGTATAACGAGAGATCTCGTTAGTCTAGATATAGAAGACGGTTGTATAACGAGAGATCTCGTTAGTCTAGATATAGAAGACGGTTGTACAGACGGATCTCGTTAGTCTAGATATAGAAGACGGTTGTATAACGAGAGATCTCGTTAGTCTAGATATAGAAGACGGTTGTATAACGAGAGATCTCGTTAGTCTAGATATAGAAGACGGTTGTACAGACGGATCTCGTTAGTCTAGATATAGAAGACGGTTGTATAACGAGAGACCCGTTAGTCTAGATATAGAAGACGGTTGTATAACGAGAGATCTCGTTAGTCTAGATATAGTCGACGGTTGTACAGACGGATCTCGTTAGTCTAGATATAGAAGACGGTTGTATAACGAGAGATCTCGTTAGTGTAGATATAAAAGACGGTTGTACAACGACGGATCTCGTTAGTCTAGATATAGAAGACGGTTGTACATCGACGGATCTCGTTAGTCTAGATATTGAAGACGTTTGTCCAAGGACGTATCTCGTTAGTCTAGATATAGATGACGGTTGTACAGACGTATCTCGTTAGTCTAGATATAGAAGACGGTTGTACAACGACGGATCTCGTTAGTCTAGATATAGAAGAGGGTTGTACAACAACGGATCTCGTTAGTCTAGATATAGAAGACGGTTGCGCAGACGGATCTCGTTAGTCTAGATATAGAAGACGGTTGTATAACGAGAGATCTCGTTAGTCTAGATATAGAAGACGGTTGTATAACGAGAGATCTCGTTAGTCTAGATATAGAAGACGGTTGTATAACGAGAGATCTCGTTAGTCTAGATATAGAAGACGGTTGTACAGACGGATCTCGTTAGTCTAGATATAGAAGACGGTTGTATAACGAGAGATCTCGTTAGTGTAGATATAAAAGACGGTTGTACAACGAGAGATCTCGTTAGTGTAGATATAAAAGACGGTTGTACAACGACGGATCTCGTTAGTCTAGATATAGAAGACGGTTGTACAACGACGGATCTCGTTAGTCTAGATATAGAAGAGGGTTGTACAACAACGGATCTCGTTAGTCTAGATATAGAAGACGGTTGCGCAGACGGATCTCGTTAGTCTAGATATAGAAGACGGTTGTATAATGAGAGATCTCGTTAGTCTAGATATAGATGACGGTTGTATAACGAGAGATCTCGTTAGTCTAGATATAGAAGACGGTTGTACAGGCGGATCTCGTTAGTCTAGATATAGAAGACGGTTGTATAACGAGAGACCCGTTAGTCTAGATATAGAAGACGGTTGTATAACGAGAGATCTCGATAGTCTAGATATAGAAGACGGTTGTACAACGACGGATCTCGTTAGTCTAGATATAGAAGACGGTTGTATAACGAGAGATCTCGTTAGTGTAGATATAAAAGACGGTTGTACAACGACGGATCTCGTTAGTCTAGATATAGAAGACGGTTGAATAACGAGAGATCTCGTTATTCTAGATATAGAAGACGGTTGTACAGACGGATCTCGTTAGTCTAGATATAGGAGACGGTTGTACAGACGGATCTCGTTAGTCTAGATATAGAAGGCGGTTGTATAGACGGATCTCGTTAGTCTAGATATAGAAGAGGGTTGTACAACGACGGATCTCGTTAGTCTAGATATAGAAGACGGTTGTACAGACGGATCTCGTTAGTCTAGATATAGAAGACGGTTCTACAGACGGATCTCGTTAGTCTAGATATAGAAGACGGTTGTACAGACGGATCTCGTTAGTCTAGATATAGAAGACGGTTGTATAACGAGAGATCTCGTTAGTCTAGATATAGAAGACGGTTATACAGGCGGATCTCGTTAGTCTAGATATAGAAGACGGTTATACAGACGGATGTCGTTAGTCTAGATATAGGAGACGGTTGAATATCGAGAGATCTCGTTAGTCTAGATATAGAAGACGGTTGAATAACGAGAGACCTCGTTAGTCTAGATATAGAAGACGGTTGAATAACGAGAGATCTCGTTAGTCTAGATATAGAAGACGGTTGTACAGACAGATCTCGTTAGTCTAGATATAGAAGACAGTTGTACAGATGGATCTCGTTAGTCTAGATATAGAAGACGGTTGTACAGACGGATCTCGTTAGTCTAGATATAGAAGGCGGTTGTATAGACGGATCTCGTTAGTCTAGATATAGAAGAGGGTTGTAGAACGACGGATCTCGTTAGTCTAGATATAGAAGACGGTTGTACAGACGGATCTCGTTAGTCTAGATATAGAAGACGGTTCTACAGACGGATTTCGTTAGTCTAGATATAGAAGACGGTTGTACAACGACGGATCTCGTTAGTCTAGATATTGAAGACGTTTGTCCAAGGACGTATCTCGTTAGTCTAGATATAGAAGACTGTTGTACAGACGGATCTCGTTAGTCTAGATATAGAAGACGGTTGTACAGACGGATCTCGTTAGTCTAGATATAGAAGACGGGATGTATAACGAGAGATCTCGTTAGTCTAGATATAGAAGACGGTTGTACAGGCGGATCCCGTTAGTCTAGATATAGAAGACGGTTGTACATCGAGAGATCTCGTTAGTCTAGATATAGAAGACGGTTGTACAACGACGGATCTCGTTAGTCTAGATATAGAAGACGGTTGTACAGACCGATCTCGTTAGTCTAGATATTGAAGACGTTTGTCCAACGACGTATCTCGTTAGTCTAGATATAGAAAACTGTTGTACAGACGGATCTCGTTAGTCTAGATATAGAAGACGGTTGTACAGACGGATCTCGTTAGTCTAGATATAGAAGACGGTTGTATAACGAGAGATCTCGTTAGTCTAGATATAGAAGACGGTTGTATAACGAGAGATCTCGTTAGTCTAGATATAGAAGACGGTTGTATAACGAGAGATCTCGTTAGTCTAGATATAGAAGACGGTTGTATAACGAGAGATCTCGTTAGTCTAGATATAGAAGACGGTTTTATAAGGAGAGATCTCGTTAGTCTAGATATAGAAGACGGTTGTACAGACGGATCTCGTTAGTCTAGATATAGAAGACGGTTGTATAACGAGAGACCCGTTAGTCTAGATATAGAAGACGGTTGTATAACGAGAGATGTCGTTAGTCTAGATATAGAAGACGGTTGTACAGACGGATCTCGTTAGTCTAGATATAGATGACGGTTGTACAGACGGTTCTCGTTAGTCTAGATATAGAAGACGGTTGTACAGACGGATCTCGCTAGTCTAGATATAGAAGACGGTTGTACAGACGGATCTCGTTAGTCTAGATATAGAAGACGGTTGTACATCGAGAGATCTCGTTAGTCTAGATATAGAAGACGGTTGTACAACGACGGATCTCGTTAGTCTAGATATAGAAGACGGTTGTACAGACCGATCTCGTTAGTCTAGATATTGAAGACGTTTGTCCAACGACGTATCTCGTTAGTCTAGATATAGAAAACTGTTGTACAGACGGATCTCGTTAGTCTAGATATAGAAGACGGTTGTACAGACGGATCTCGTTAGTCTAGATATAGATGACGGTTGTACAGACGGTTCTCGTTAGTCTAGATATAGAAGACGGTTGTACAGACGGATCTCGCTAGTCTAGATATAGAAGACGGTTGTACAGACGGATCTCGTTAGTCTAGATATAGAAGACGGTTGTATAACGAGAGACCCGTTAGTCTAGATATAGAAGACGGTTGTATAACGAGAGATGTCGTTAGTCTAGATATAGAAGACGGTTGTACAGACGGATCTCGTTAGTCTAGATATAGAAGACGGTTGTACAGACGGATCTCGTTAGTCTAGATATAGAAGACGGTTGTACAGACGGATCTCGTTAGTCTAGATATAGAAGACGGTTGTACATCGACGGATCTCGTTAGTCTAGATATTGAAGACGTTTGTCCAAGGACGTATCTCGTTAGTCTAGATATAGATGACGGTTGTACAGACGGTTCTCGTTAGTCTAGATATAGAAGACGGTTGTACAGACGGATCTCGGTAGTCTAGATATAGAAGACGGTTGTACAGACGGATCTCGTTAGTCTAGATATAGAAGACGGGATGTATAACGAGAGATCTCGTTAGTCTAGATATAGAAGACGGTTGTACAGGCGGATCCCGTTAGTCTAGATATAGAAGACGGTTGTACATCGAGAGATCTCGTTAGTCTAGATATAGAAGACGGTTGTACAACGACGGATCTCGTTAGTCTAGATATAGAAGACGGTTGTACAGACCGATCTCGTTAGTCTAGATATTGAAGACGTTTGTCCAACGACGTATCTCGTTAGTCTAGATATAGAAAACTGTTGTACAGACGGATCTCGTTAGTCTAGATATAGAAGACGGTTGTACAGACGGATCTCGTTAGTCTAGATATAGAAGACGGTTGTATAACGAGAGATCTCGTTAGTCTAGATATAGAAGACGGTTGTACAGGCGGATCCCGTTAGTCTAGATATAGAAGACGGTTGTACATCGAGAGATCTCGTTAGTCTAGATATAGAAGACGGTTGTACAACGACGGATCTCGTTAGTCTAGATATAGAAGACGGTTGTACAGACCGATCTCGTTAGTCTAGATATTGAAGACGTTTGTCCAACGACGTATCTCGTTAGTCTAGATATAGAAAACTGTTGTACAGACGGATCTCGTTAGTCTAGATATAGAAGACGGTTGTACAGACGGATCTCGTTAGTCTAGATATAGAAGACGGTTGTATAACGAGAGATCTCGTTAGTCTAGATATAGAAGACGGTTGTATAACGAGAGATCTCGTTAGTCTAGATATAGAAGACGGTTGTATAACGAGAGATCTCGTTAGTCTAGATATAGAAGACGGTTGTATAACGAGAGATCTCGTTAGTCTAGATATAGAAGACGGTTGTATAACGAGAGATCTCGTTAGTCTAGATATAGAAGACGGTTGTACAGACGGATCTCGTTAGTCTAGATATAGAAGACGGTTGTATAACGAGAGACCCGTTAGTCTAGATATAGAAGACGGTTGTATAACGAGAGATGTCGTTAGTCTAGATATAGAAGACGGTTGTACAGACGGATCTCGTTAGTCTAGATATAGAAGACGGTTGTACAGACGGATCTCGTTAGTCTAGATATAGAAGACGGTTGTACAGACTGATCTCGTTAGTCTAGATATAGAAGACGGTTGTACAGACGGATCTCGTTAGTCTAGATATAGAAGACGGTTGTATAACGAGAGATCTCGTTAGTCTAGATATAGAAGACGGTTATACAGACGGATCTCGTTAGTCTAGATATAGAAGACGGTTATACAGACGGATTTCGTTAGTCTAGATATAGAAGACGGTTGAATATCGAGAGATCTCGTTAGTCTAGATATAGAAGACGGTTGTACAACGACGGATCTCGTTAGTCTAGATATAGAAGACGGTTGTACAGACCGATCTCGTTAGTCTAGATATTGAAGACGTTTGTCCAACGACGTATCTCGTTAGTCTAGATATAGAAAACTGTTGTACAGACGGATCTCGTTAGTCTAGATATAGAAGACGGTTGTACAGACGGATCTCGTTAGTCTAGATATAGATGACGGTTGTACAGACGGTTCTCGTTAGTCTAGATATAGAAGACGGTTGTACAGACGGATCTCGCTAGTCTAGATATAGAAGACGGTTGTACAGACGGATCTCGTTAGTCTAGATATAGAAGACGGTTGTATAACGAGAGACCCGTTAGTCTAGATATAGAAGACGGTTGTATAACGAGAGATGTCGTTAGTCTAGATATAGAAGACGGTTGTACAGACGGATCTCGTTAGTCTAGATATAGAAGACGGTTGTACAGACGGATCTCGTTAGTCTAGATATAGAAGACGGTTGTACAGACGGATCTCGTTAGTCTAGATATAGAAGACGGTTGTACATCGACGGATCTCGTTAGTCTAGATATTGAAGACGTTTGTCCAAGGACGTATCTCGTTAGTCTAGATATAGATGACGGTTGTACAGACGGTTCTCGTTAGTCTAGATATAGAAGACGGTTGTACAGACGGATCTCGGTAGTCTAGATATAGAAGACGGTTGTACAGACGGATCTCGTTAGTCTAGATATAGAAGACGGGATGTATAACGAGAGATCTCGTTAGTCTAGATATAGAAGACGGTTGTACAGGCGGATCCCGTTAGTCTAGATATAGAAGACGGTTGTACATCGAGAGATCTCGTTAGTCTAGATATAGAAGACGGTTGTACAACGACGGATCTCGTTAGTCTAGATATAGAAGACGGTTGTACAGACCGATCTCGTTAGTCTAGATATTGAAGACGTTTGTCCAACGACGTATCTCGTTAGTCTAGATATAGAAAACTGTTGTACAGACGGATCTCGTTAGTCTAGATATAGAAGACGGTTGTACAGACGGATCTCGTTAGTCTAGATATAGAAGACGGTTGTATAACGAGAGATCTCGTTAGTCTAGATATAGAAGACGGTTGTATAACGAGAGATCTCGTTAGTCTAGATATAGAAGACGGTTGTATAACGAGAGATCTCGTTAGTCTAGATATAGAAGACGGTTGTATAACGAGAGATCTCGTTAGTCTAGATATAGAAGACGGTTGTATAACGAGAGATCTCGTTAGTCTAGATATAGAAGACGGTTGTACAGACGGATCTCGTTAGTCTAGATATAGAAGACGGTTGTATAACGAGAGACCCGTTAGTCTAGATATAGAAGACGGTTGTATAACGAGAGATGTCGTTAGTCTAGATATAGAAGACGGTTGTACAGACGGATCTCGTTAGTCTAGATATAGAAGACGGTTGTACAGACGGATCTCGTTAGTCTAGATATAGAAGACGGTTGTACAGACTGATCTCGTTAGTCTAGATATAGAAGACGGTTGTACAGACGGATCTCGTTAGTCTAGATATAGAAGACGGTTGTATAACGAGAGATCTCGTTAGTCTAGATATAGAAGACGGTTATACAGACGGATCTCGTTAGTCTAGATATAGAAGACGGTTATACAGACGGATTTCGTTAGTCTAGATATAGAAGACGGTTGAATATCGAGAGATCTCGTTAGTCTAGATATAGAAGACGGTTGAATAACGAGAGACCTCGTTAGTCTAGATATAGAAGACGGTTGAATAACGAGAGATCTCGTTAGTCTAGATATAGAAGACGGTTGTACAGACGGATCTCGTTAGTCTAGATATAGAAGACGGTTCTACAGACGGATTTCGTTAGTCTAGATATAGAAGACGGGATGTATAACGAGAGATCTCGTTAGTCTAGATATAGAAGACGGTTATACAGATGGTTCTCGTTAGTCTAGATATAGAAGACGGTTGTACAGACGGATCTCGGTAGTCTAGATATAGAAGACGGTTGTACAACGACGGATCTCGTTAGTCTAGATATAGAAGACGGCTGTACAGACGGATCTCGTTAGTCTAGATATAGAAGGCGGTTGTACAGACGCATCTCGTAAGTCCAGATATAGAAGACGGTTGTACAGACGGATCTCGTTAGTCTAGATATAGAAGACGGTTGTACAGACGGATCTCGTTAGTCTAGATATAGAAGAGGGTTGTATAACGAGAGATCTCGTTAGTCTAGATATAGAAGATGGTTGTACAGACGGATCTCGTTAGTCCAGATAAAGAAGACGGTTGTACTGACGGATCTCGTTAGTCTAGATATAGAAGACGGTTGTACAGACGGATCTCGTTAGTCTAGACATAGAAGACGGTTGTACACACAGAGCTCGTTAGTCTAGATATAGAAGACGGATCTCGTTAGTCTAGATATAGAAGACGGTTGTACAGACGGATCTCGTTAGTCTAGATATAGAAGACGGTTGTATAACGAGAGACCCGTTAGTCTAGATATAGAAGACGGTTGAATAACGAGAGACCTCGTTAGTCTAGATATAGAAGACGGTTGAATAACGAGAGATCTCGTTAGTCTAGATATAGAAGACGGTTGTACAGACGGATCTCGTTAGTCTAGATATAGAAGAGGGTTGTACAACGACGGATCTCGTTAGTCTAGATATAGAAGACTGTTGTACAGACGGATCTCGTTAGTCTAGATATAGAAGACGGTTGTACAGACGGATCTCGTTAGTCTAGATATAGAAGACGGGATGTATAACGAGAGATCTCGTTAGTCTAGATATAGAAGACGGTTGTACAGGCGGATCCCGTTAGTCTAGATATAGAAGACGGTTGTACAGGCGGATCTCGTTAGTCTAGATATAGAAGACGGTTGTATAACGAGAGATCTCGTTAGTCTAGATATAGAAGACGGTTGTACAGACGGATCTCGTTAGTCTAGATATAGAAGACGGTTGTATAACGAGAGACCCGTTAGTCTAGATATAGAAGACGGTTGTATAACGAGAGATGTCGTTAGTCTAGATATAGAAGACGGTTGTACAGACGGATCTCGTTAGTCTAGATATAGAAGACGGTTGTACAGACGGATCTCGTTAGTCTAGATATAGAAGACGGTTGTACAGACTGATCTCGTTAGTCTAGATATAGAAGACGGTTGTACAGACGGATCTCGTTAGTCTAGATATAGAAGACGGTTGTATAACGAGAGATCTCGTTAGTCTAGATATAGAAGACGGTTATACAGACGGATCTCGTTAGTCTAGATATAGAAGACGGTTATACAGACGGATTTCGTTAGTCTAGATATAGAAGACGGTTGAATATCGAGAGATCTCGTTAGTCTAGATATAGAAGACGGTTGAATAACGAGAGACCTCGTTAGTCTAGATATAGAAGACGGTTGAATAACGAGAGATCTCGTTAGTCTAGATATAGAAGACGGTTGTACAGACGGATCTCGTTAGTCTAGATATAGAAGACGGTTCTACAGACGGATTTCGTTAGTCTAGATATAGAAGACGGGATGTATAACGAGAGATCTCGTTAGTCTAGATATAGAAGACGGTTATACAGATGGTTCTCGTTAGTCTAGATATAGAAGACGGTTGTACAGACGGATCTCGGTAGTCTAGATATAGAAGACGGTTGTACAACGACGGATCTCGTTAGTCTAGATATAGAAGACGGCTGTACAGACGGATCTCGTTAGTCTAGATATAGAAGGCGGTTGTACAGACGCATCTCGTAAGTCCAGATATAGAAGACGGTTGTACAGACGGATCTCGTTAGTCTAGATATAGAAGACGGTTGTACAGACGGATCTCGTTAGTCTAGATATAGAAGAGGGTTGTATAACGAGAGATCTCGTTAGTCTAGATATAGAAGATGGTTGTACAGACGGATCTCGTTAGTCCAGATAAAGAAGACGGTTGTACTGACGGATCTCGTTAGTCTAGATATAGAAGACGGTTGTACAGACGGATCTCGTTAGTCTAGACATAGAAGACGGTTGTACACACAGAGCTCGTTAGTCTAGATATAGAAGACGGATCTCGTTAGTCTAGATATAGAAGACGGTTGTACAGACGGATCTCGTTAGTCTAGATATAGAAGACGGTTGTATAACGAGAGACCCGTTAGTCTAGATATAGAAGACGGTTGAATAACGAGAGACCTCGTTAGTCTAGATATAGAAGACGGTTGAATAACGAGAGATCTCGTTAGTCTAGATATAGAAGACGGTTGTACAGACGGATCTCGTTAGTCTAGATATAGAAGAGGGTTGTACAACGACGGATCTCGTTAGTCTAGATATAGAAGACGGTTGTACAGACGGATCTCGTTAGTCTAGATATAGAAGACGGTTGTACAGACGGATCTCGTTAGTCTAGATATAGAAGACGGTTGTACAGACGGATCTCGTTAGTCTAGATATAGAAGACGGTTGTACAGACGGATCTCGTTAGTCTAGATATAGAAGACGGTTGTACAGACGGATCTCGTTAGTCTAGATATAGAAGACGGTTGTATAACGAGAGATCTCGTTAGTCTAGATATAGAAGACGGTTATACAGACGGATCTCGTTAGTCTAGATATAGAAGACGGTTATACAGACGGATTTCGTTAGTCTAGATATAGAAGACGGTTGAATATCGAGAGATCTCGTTAGTCTAGATATAGAAGACGGTTGAATAACGAGAGACCTCGTTAGTCTAGATATAGAAGACGGTTGAATAACGAGAGATCTCGTTAGTCTAGATATAGAAGACGGTTGTACAGACGGATCTCGTTAGTCTAGATATAGAAGACGGTTCTACAGACGGATTTCGTTAGTCTAGATATAGAAGACGGTTGTATAAGGAGAGATCTCGTTAGTCTAGATATAGAAGACGGTTGTACAGACGGATCTCGTTAGTCTAGATATAGAAGACGGTTGTATAACGAGAGACCCGTTAGTCTAGATATAGAAGACGGTTGTATAACGAGAGATGTCGTTAGTCTAGATATAGAAGACGGTTGTACAGACGGATCTCGTTAGTCTAGATATAGATGACGGTTGTACAGACGGTTCTCGTTAGTCTAGATATAGAAGACGGTTGTACAGACGGATCTCGCTAGTCTAGATATAGAAGACGGTTGTACAGACGGATCTCGTTAGTCTAGATATAGAAGACGGTTGTATAACGAGAGACCCGTTAGTCTAGATATAGAAGACGGTTGTATAACGAGAGATGTCGTTAGTCTAGATATAGAAGACGGTTGTACAGACGGATCACGTTAGTCTAGATATAGAAGACGGTTGTACAGACGGATCTCGTTAGTCTAGATATAGAAGACGGTTGTACAGACGGATCTCGTTAGTCTAGATATAGAAGACGGTTGTACATCGACGGATCTCGTTAGTCTAGATATTGAAGACGTTTGTCCAAGGACGTATCTCGTTAGTCTAGATATAGATGACGGTTGTACAGACGGTTCTCGTTAGTCTAGATATAGAAGACGGTTGTACAGACGGATCTCGGTAGTCTAGATATAGAAGACGGTTGTACAGACGGATCTCGTTAGTCTAGATATAGAAGACGGGATGTATAACGAGAGATCTCGTTAGTCTAGATATAGAAGACGGTTGTACAGGCGGATCCCGTTAGTCTAGATATAGAAGACGGTTGTACATCGAGAGATCTCGTTAGTCTAGATATAGAAGACGGTTGTACAACGACGGATCTCGTTAGTCTAGATATAGAAGACGGTTGTACAGACCGATCTCGTTAGTCTAGATATTGAAGACGTTTGTCCAACGACGTATCTCGTTAGTCTAGATATAGAAAACTGTTGTACAGACGGATCTCGTTAGTCTAGATATAGAAGACGGTTGTACAGACGGATCTCGTTAGTCTAGATATAGAAGACGGTTGTATAACGAGAGATCTCGTTAGTCTAGATATAGAAGACGGTTGTATAACGAGAGATCTCGTTAGTCTAGATATAGAAGACGGTTGTATAACGAGAGATCTCGTTAGTCTAGATATAGAAGACGGTTGTATAACGAGAGATCTCGTTAGTCTAGATATAGAAGACGGTTGTATAACGAGAGATCTCGTTAGTCTAGATATAGAAGACGGTTGTATAACGAGAGATCTCGTTAGTCTAGATATAGAAGACGGTTGTACAGACGGATCTCGTTAGTCTAGATATAGAAGACGGTTGTATAACGAGAGACCCGTTAGTCTAGATATAGAAGACGGTTGTATAACGAGAGATGTCGTTAGTCTAGATATAGAAGACGGTTGTACAGACGGATCTCGTTAGTCTAGATATAGAAGACGGTTGTACAGACGGATCTCGTTAGTCTAGATATAGAAGACGGTTGTACAGACGGATCTCGTTAGTCTAGATATAGAAGACGGGATGTATAACGAGAGATCTCGTTAGTCTAGATATAGAAGACGGTTATACAGATGGTTCTCGTTAGTCTAGATATAGAAGACGGTTGTACAGACGGATCTCGGTAGTCTAGATATAGAAGACGGTTGTACAACGACGGATCTCGTTAGTCTAGATATAGAAGACGGCTGTACAGATGGATCTCGTTAGTCTAGATATAGAAGGCGGTTGTACAGACGCATCTCGTAAGTCCAGATATAGAAGACGGTTGTACAGACGGATCTCGTTAGTCTAGATATAGAAGACGGTTGTACAGACGGATCTCGTTAGTCTAGATATAGAAGAGGGTTGTATAACGAGAGATCTCGTTAGTCTAGATATAGAAGATGGTTGTACAGACGGATCTCGTTAGTCCAGATAAAGAAGACGGTTGTACTGACGGATCTCGTTAGTCTAGATATAGAAGACGGTTGTACAGACGGATCTCGTTAGTCTAGACATAGAAGACGGTTGTACACACAGAGCTCGTTAGTCTAGATATAGAAGACGGATCTCGTTAGTCTAGATATAGAAGACGGTTGTACAGACGGATCTCGTTAGTCTAGATATAGAAGACGGTTGTATAACGAGAGACCCGTTAGTCTAGATATAGAAGACGGTTGAATAACGAGAGACCTCGTTAGTCTAGATATAGAAGACGGTTGAATAACGAGAGATCTCGTTAGTCTAGATATAGAAGACGGTTGTACAGACGGATCTCGTTAGTCTAGATATAGAAGAGGGTTGTACAACGACGGATCTCGTTAGTCTAGATATAGAAGACGGTTGTACAGACGGATCTCGTTAGTCTAGATATAGAAGACGGTTGTACAGACGGATCTCGTTAGTCTAGATATAGAAGACGGTTGTACAGACGGATCTCGTTAGTCTAGATATAGAAGACGGTTGTACAGACGGATCTCGTTAGTCTAGATATAGAAGACGGTTGTATAACGAGAGATCTCGTTAGTCTAGATATAGAAGACGGTTATACAGACGGATCTCGTTAGTCTAGATATAGAAGACGGTTATACAGACGGATTTCGTTAGTCTAGATATAGAAGACGGTTGAATATCGAGAGATCTCGTTAGTCTAGATATAGAAGACGGTTGAATAACGAGAGACCTCGTTAGTCTAGATATAGAAGACGGTTGAATAACGAGAGATCTCGTTAGTCTAGATATAGAAGACGGTTGTACAGACGGATCTCGTTAGTCTAGATATAGAAGACGGTTCTACAGACGGATTTCGTTAGTCTAGATATAGAAGACGGTTGTATAACGAGAGATCTCGTTATTCTAGATATAGAAGAGGGTTGTATAACGAGAGATCTCGTTAGTCTAGATATAGAAGATGGTTGTACAGACGGATCTCGTTAGTCCAGATAAAGAAGACGGTTGTACAGACGGATCTCGTTAGTCTAGATATAGAAGACGGTTGTACAGACGGATCTCGTTAGTCTAGATATAGAAGACGGGATGTATAACGAGAGATCTCGTTAGTCTTGATATAGAAGACGGTTGTACAGACGGATCCCGTTAGTCTAGGTATAGAAGACGGTTGTACATCGAGAGATCTCGTTAGTCTAGATATAGAAAACGGTTGTACAGACGGTTCTCGTTAGTCTAGATATAGAAGACGGTTGTACAGACGGATCTCGGTAGTCTAGATATAGAAGACGGTTGTATAACGAGAGATCTCGTTAGTCTAGATATAGAAGACGGTTGTACAGACGGATCTCGTTAGTCTAGATATAGAAAACGGTTGTATAACGAGAGACCCGTTAGTCTAGATATAGAAGACGGTTGTATAACGAGAGATGTCGTTAGTCTAGATATAGAAGACGGTTGTACAGACGGATCTCGTTAGTCTAGATATAGAAGACGGTTGTACAGACGGATCTCGTTAGTCTAGATATAGAAGACGGTTGTACAGACGGATCTCGTTAGTCTAGATATAGAAGACGGTTGTACAGACGGATCTCGTTAGTCTAGATATAGAAGACGGTTGTATAACGAGAGATCTCGTTAGTCTAGATATAGAAGACGGTTGTACAGACGGATCTCGTTAGTCTAGATATAGAAGACGGTTGTATAACGAGAGATCTCGTTAGTCTAGATATAGAAGACGGTTATACAGACGGATCTCGTTAGTCTAGATATAGAAGACGGTTGTACAGACGGATCTCGTTAGTCTAGATATAGAAGACGGTTGTACAGACGGATCTCGTTAGTCTAGATATAGAAGACGGTTGTATAACGAGAGATCTCGTTAGTGTAGATATAGAAGACGGTTGTACAGACGGATCTCGTTAGTCTAGATATAGAAGACGGTTGTACAGACGGATCTCGTTAGTCTAGATATAGAAGACGGTTGTACAGACGGATCTCGTTAGTCTAGATATAGAAGACGGTTGTACAGACGGATCTCGTTAGTCTAGATATAGAAGACGGTTGTATAACGAGAGATCTCGTTAGTCTAGATATAGAAGACGGTTGTATAGACGGATCTCGTTAGTCTAGATATAGAAGAGGGTTGTACAACGACGGATCTCGTTAGTCTAGATATAGAAGGCGGTTGTACAGACGGATCCCGTTAGTCTAGATATAGAAGACGGTTGTACAACGACGGATCACGTTAGTCTAGATATTGAAGACGTTTGTCCAAGGACGTATCTCGTTAGTCTAGATATAGATGACGGATGTACAGACGGATCTCGTTAGTCTAGACATTGAAGACGGTTGAACAGACAGAGCTCGTTAGTCTAGATATAGAAGACGGATCTCGTTAGTCTAGATATAGAAGACGGTTGTACAGACGGATCTCGTTAGTCTAGATATAGAAGACGGTTGTACAGACGGATCTCGTTAGTCTAGATATAGAAGACGGTTGTATAACGAGAGATCTCGTTAGTGTAGATATAAAAGACGGTTGTACAACGACGGATCTCGTTAGTCTAGATATAGAAGACGGTTGTACAGACGGATCTCGTTAGTCTAGATATAGAAGACGGTTGTACAGACGGATCTCGTTAGTCTAGATATAGAAGACGGTTGTATAACGAGAGATCTCGTTAGTGTAGATATAAAAGACGGTTGTACAACGACGGATCTCGTTAGTCTAGATATAGAAGACGGTTGTATAACGAGAGATCTCGTTAGTCTAGATATAGAAGACGGTTGTACAGACGGATCTCGTTAGTCTAGATATAGAAGACGGTTGTATAACGAGAGACCCGTTAGTCTAGATATAGAAGACGGTTGTATAACGAGAGATCTCGTTAGTCTAGATATAGTCGACGGTTGTACAGACGGATCTCGTTAGTCTAGATATAGAAGACGGTTGTATAACGAGAGATCTCGTTAGTGTAGATATAAAAGACGGTTGTACAACGACGGATCTCGTTAGTCTAGATATAGAAGACGGTTGTACATCGACGGATCTCGTTAGTCTAGATATTGAAGACGTTTGTCCAAGGACGTATCTCGTTAGTCTAGATATAGATGACGGTTGTACAGACGTATCTCGTTAGTCTAGATATAGAAGACGGTTGTACAACGACGGATCTCGTTAGTCTAGATATAGAAGAGGGTTGTACAACAACGGATCTCGTTAGTCTAGATATAGAAGACGGTTGCGCAGACGGATCTCGTTAGTCTAGATATAGAAGACGGTTGTATAACGAGAGATCTCGTTAGTCTAGATATAGAAAACGGTTGTACAGACGGTTCTCGTTAGTCTAGATATAGAAGACGGTTGTACAGACGGATCTCGGTAGTCTAGATATAGAAGACGGTTGTATAACGAGAGATCTCGTTAGTCTAGATATAGAAGACGGTTGTACAGACGGATCTCGTTAGTCTAGATATAGAAAACGGTTGTATAACGAGAGACCCGTTAGTCTAGATATAGAAGACGGTTGTATAACGAGAGATGTCGTTAGTCTAGATATAGAAGACGGTTGTACAGACGGATCTCGTTAGTCTAGATATAGAAGACGGTTGTACAGACGGATCTCGTTAGTCTAGATATAGAAGACGGTTGTACAGACGGATCTCGTTAGTCTAGATATAGAAGACGGTTGTACAGACGGATCTCGTTAGTCTAGATATAGAAGACGGTTGTATAACGAGAGATCTCGTTAGTCTAGATATAGAAGACGGTTGTATAACGAGAGATCTCGTTAGTCTAGATATAGAAGACGGTTATACAGACGGATCTCGTTAGTCTAGATATAGAAGACGGTTGTACAGACGGATCTCGTTAGTCTAGATATAGAAGACGGTTGTACAGACGGATCTCGTTAGTCTAGATATAGAAGACGGTTGTATATCGAGAGATCTCGTTAGTGTAGATATAAAAGACGGTTGTACAACGACGGATCTCGTTAGTCTAGATATAGAAGACGGTTGTACAGACGGATCTCGTTAGTCTAGATATAGAAGACGGTTGTACAGACGGATCTCGTTAGTCTAGATATAGAAGACGGTTGTACAGACGGATCTCGTTAGTCTAGATATAGAAGACGGTTGTACAGACGGATCTCGTTAGTCTAGATATAGAAGACGGTTGTATAACGAGAGATCTCGTTAGTCTAGATATAGAAGACGGTTGTATAGACGGATCTCGTTAGTCTAGATATAGAAGAGGGTTGTACAACGACGGATCTCGTTAGTCTAGATATAGAAGGCGGTTGTACAGACGGATCCCGTTAGTCTAGATATAGAAGACGGTTGTACAACGACGGATCACGTTAGTCTAGATATTGAAGACGTTTGTCCAAGGACGTATCTCGTTAGTCTAGATATAGATGACGGATGTACAGACGGATCTCGTTAGTCTAGACATTGAAGACGGTTGAACAGACAGAGCTCGTTAGTCTAGATATAGAAGACGGATCTCGTTAGTCTAGATATAGAAGACGGTTGTACAGACGGATCTCGTTAGTCTAGATATAGAAGACGGTTGTACAGACGGATCTCGTTAGTCTAGATATAGAAGACGGTTGTATAACGAGAGATCTCGTTAGTGTAGATATAAAAGACGGTTGTACAACGACGGATCTCGTTAGTCTAGATATAGAAGACGGTTGTACAGACGGATCTCGTTAGTCTAGATATAGAAGACGGTTGTACAGACGGATCTCGTTAGTCTAGATATAGAAGACGGTTGTATAACGAGAGATCTCGTTAGTGTAGATATAAAAGACGGTTGTACAACGACGGATCTCGTTAGTCTAGATATAGAAGACGGTTGTATAACGAGAGATCTCGTTAGTCTAGATATAGAAGACGGTTGTACAGACGGATCTCGTTAGTCTAGATATAGAAGACGGTTGTATAACGAGAGACCCGTTAGTCTAGATATAGAAGACGGTTGTATAACGAGAGATCTCGTTAGTCTAGATATAGTCGACGGTTGTACAGACGGATCTCGTTAGTCTAGATATAGAAGACGGTTGTATAACGAGAGATCTCGTTAGTGTAGATATAAAAGACGGTTGTACAACGACGGATCTCGTTAGTCTAGATATAGAAGACGGTTGTACATCGACGGATCTCGTTAGTCTAGATATTGAAGACGTTTGTCCAAGGACGTATCTCGTTAGTCTAGATATAGATGACGGTTGTACAGACGTATCTCGTTAGTCTAGATATAGAAGACGGTTGTACAACGACGGATCTCGTTAGTCTAGATATAGAAGAGGGTTGTACAACAACGGATCTCGTTAGTCTAGATATAGAAGACGGTTGCGCAGACGGATCTCGTTAGTCTAGATATAGAAGACGGTTGTATAACGAGAGATCTCGTTAGTCTAGATATAGAAGACGGTTGTATAACGAGAGATCTCGTTAGTCTAGATATAGAAGACGGTTGTATAGACGGATCTCGTTAGTCTAGATATAGAAGAGGGTTGTACAACGACGGATCTCGTTAGTCTAGATATAGAAGGCGGTTGTACAGACGGATCCCGTTAGTCTAGATATAGAAGACGGTTGTACAACGACGGATCACGTTAGTCTAGATATTGAAGACGTTTGTCCAAGGACGTATCTCGTTAGTCTAGATATAGATGACGGATGTACAGACGGATCTCGTTAGTCTAGACATAGAAGACGGTTGTACAGACAGAGCTCGTTAGTCTAGATATAGAAGACGGATCTCGTTAGTCTAGATATAGAAGACGGTTGTACAGACGGATCTCGTTAGTCTAGATATAGAAGACGGTTGTACAGACGGATCTCGTTAGTCTAGATATAGAAGACGGTTGTATAACGAGAGATCTCGTTAGTGTAGATATAAAAGACGGTTGTACAACGACGGATCTCGTTAGTCTAGATATAGAAGACGGTTGTACAGACGGATCTCGATAGTCTAGATATAGAAGACGGTTGTACAGACGGATCTCGTTAGTCTAGATATAGAAGACGGTTGTATAACGAGAGATCTCGTTAGTGTAGATATAAAAGACGGTTGTACAACGACGGATCTCGTTAGTCTAGATATAGAAGACGGTTGTACAGACGGATCTCGTTAGTCTAGATATAGAAGACGGTTGTATAACGAGAGATCTCGTTAGTCTAGATATAGTCGACGGTTGTACAGACGGATCTCGTTAGTCTAGATATAGAAGACGGTTGTATAACGAGAGATCTCGTTAGTCTAGATATAGAAGACGGTTGTATAACGAGAGATCTCGTTAGTCTAGATATAGAAGACGGTTGTATAACGAGAGATCTCGTTAGTCTAGATATAGAAGACGGTTGTATAACGAGAGATCTCGTTAGTCTAGATATAGAAGACGGTTGTATAACGAGAGATCTCGTTAGTCTAGATATAGAAGACGGTTGTATAACGAGAGACCCGTTAGTCTAGATATAGAAGACGGTTGTATAACGAGAGATGTCGTTAGTCTAGATATAGAAGACGGTTGTACAGACGGATCTCGTTAGTCTAGATATAGAAGACGGTTGTACAGACGGATCTCGTTAGTCTAGATATAGAAGACGGTTGTACAGACGGATCTCGTTAGTCTAGATATAGAAGACGGTTGTATAACGAGAGATCTCGTTAGTCTAGATATAGAAGACGGTTATACAGACGGATCTCGTTAGTCTAGATATAGAAGACGGTTATACAGACGGATTTCGTTAGTCTAGATATAGAAGACGGTTGAATATCGAGAGATCTCGTTAGTCTAGATATAGAAGACGGTTGAATAACGAGAGACCTCGTTAGTCTAGATATAGAAGACGGTTGAATAACGAGAGATCTCGTTAGTCTAGATATAGAAGACGGTTGTACAGACGGATCTCGTTAGTCTAGATATAGAAGACGGTTCTACAGACGGATTTCGTTAGTCTAGATATAGAAGACAGTTGTACAGACGGATCTCGTTAGTCTAGATATAGAAGACGGTTCTACAGACGGATTTCGTTAGTCTAGATATAGAAGACGGTTGTATAACGAGAGATCTCGTTATTCTAGATATAGAAGAGGGTTGTATAACGAGAGATCTCGTTAGTCTAGATATAGAAGATGGTTGTACAGACGGATCTCGTTAGTCCAGATAAAGAAGACGGTTGTACAGACGGATCTCGTTAGTCTAGATATAGAAGACGGTTGTACAGACGGATCTCGTTAGTCTAGATATAGAAGACGGGATGTATAACGAGAGATCTCGTTAGTCTTGATATAGAAGACGGTTGTACAGACGGATCCCGTTAGTCTAGGTATAGAAGACGGTTGTACATCGAGAGATCTCGTTAGTCTAGATATAGAAAACGGTTGTACAGACGGTTCTCGTTAGTCTAGATATAGAAGACGGTTGTACAGACGGATCTCGGTAGTCTAGATATAGAAGACGGTTGTATAACGAGAGATCTCGTTAGTCTAGATATAGAAGACGGTTGTACAGACGGATCTCGTTAGTCTAGATATAGAAAACGGTTGTATAACGAGAGACCCGTTAGTCTAGATATAGAAGACGGTTGTATAACGAGAGATGTCGTTAGTCTAGATATAGAAGACGGTTGTACAGACGGATCTCGTTAGTCTAGATATAGAAGACGGTTGTACAGACGGATCTCGTTAGTCTAGATATAGAAGACGGTTGTACAGACGGATCTCGTTAGTCTAGATATAGAAGACGGTTGTACAGACGGATCTCGTTAGTCTAGATATAGAAGACGGTTGTATAACGAGAGATCTCGTTAGTCTAGATATAGAAGACGGTTGTACAGACGGATCTCGTTAGTCTAGATATAGAAGACGGTTGTATAACGAGAGATCTCGTTAGTCTAGATATAGAAGACGGTTATACAGACGGATCTCGTTAGTCTAGATATAGAAGACGGTTGTACAGACGGATCTCGTTAGTCTAGATATAGAAGACGGTTGTACAGACGGATCTCGTTAGTCTAGATATAGAAGACGGTTGTATAACGAGAGATCTCGTTAGTGTAGATATAGAAGACGGTTGTACAGACGGATCTCGTTAGTCTAGATATAGAAGACGGTTGTACAGACGGATCTCGTTAGTCTAGATATAGAAGACGGTTGTACAGACGGATCTCGTTAGTCTAGATATAGAAGACGGTTGTACAGACGGATCTCGTTAGTCTAGATATAGAAGACGGTTGTATAACGAGAGATCTCGTTAGTCTAGATATAGAAGACGGTTGTATAGACGGATCTCGTTAGTCTAGATATAGAAGAGGGTTGTACAACGACGGATCTCGTTAGTCTAGATATAGAAGGCGGTTGTACAGACGGATCCCGTTAGTCTAGATATAGAAGACGGTTGTACAACGACGGATCACGTTAGTCTAGATATTGAAGACGTTTGTCCAAGGACGTATCTCGTTAGTCTAGATATAGATGACGGATGTACAGACGGATCTCGTTAGTCTAGACATTGAAGACGGTTGAACAGACAGAGCTCGTTAGTCTAGATATAGAAGACGGATCTCGTTAGTCTAGATATAGAAGACGGTTGTACAGACGGATCTCGTTAGTCTAGATATAGAAGACGGTTGTACAGACGGATCTCGTTAGTCTAGATATAGAAGACGGTTGTATAACGAGAGATCTCGTTAGTGTAGATATAAAAGACGGTTGTACAACGACGGATCTCGTTAGTCTAGATATAGAAGACGGTTGTACAGACGGATCTCGTTAGTCTAGATATAGAAGACGGTTGTACAGACGGATCTCGTTAGTCTAGATATAGAAGACGGTTGTATAACGAGAGATCTCGTTAGTGTAGATATAAAAGACGGTTGTACAACGACGGATCTCGTTAGTCTAGATATAGAAGACGGTTGTATAACGAGAGATCTCGTTAGTCTAGATATAGAAGACGGTTGTACAGACGGATCTCGTTAGTCTAGATATAGAAGACGGTTGTATAACGAGAGACCCGTTAGTCTAGATATAGAAGACGGTTGTATAACGAGAGATCTCGTTAGTCTAGATATAGTCGACGGTTGTACAGACGGATCTCGTTAGTCTAGATATAGAAGACGGTTGTATAACGAGAGATCTCGTTAGTGTAGATATAAAAGACGGTTGTACAACGACGGATCTCGTTAGTCTAGATATAGAAGACGGTTGTACATCGACGGATCTCGTTAGTCTAGATATTGAAGACGTTTGTCCAAGGACGTATCTCGTTAGTCTAGATATAGATGACGGTTGTACAGACGTATCTCGTTAGTCTAGATATAGAAGACGGTTGTACAACGACGGATCTCGTTAGTCTAGATATAGAAGAGGGTTGTACAACAACGGATCTCGTTAGTCTAGATATAGAAGACGGTTGCGCAGACGGATCTCGTTAGTCTAGATATAGAAGACGGTTGTATAACGAGAGATCTCGTTAGTCTAGATATAGAAAACGGTTGTACAGACGGTTCTCGTTAGTCTAGATATAGAAGACGGTTGTACAGACGGATCTCGGTAGTCTAGATATAGAAGACGGTTGTATAACGAGAGATCTCGTTAGTCTAGATATAGAAGACGGTTGTACAGACGGATCTCGTTAGTCTAGATATAGAAAACGGTTGTATAACGAGAGACCCGTTAGTCTAGATATAGAAGACGGTTGTATAACGAGAGATGTCGTTAGTCTAGATATAGAAGACGGTTGTACAGACGGATCTCGTTAGTCTAGATATAGAAGACGGTTGTACAGACGGATCTCGTTAGTCTAGATATAGAAGACGGTTGTACAGACGGATCTCGTTAGTCTAGATATAGAAGACGGTTGTACAGACGGATCTCGTTAGTCTAGATATAGAAGACGGTTGTATAACGAGAGATCTCGTTAGTCTAGATATAGAAGACGGTTGTACAGACGGATCTCGTTAGTCTAGATATAGAAGACGGTTGTATAACGAGAGATCTCGTTAGTCTAGATATAGAAGACGGTTATACAGACGGATCTCGTTAGTCTAGATATAGAAGACGGTTGTACAGACGGATCTCGTTAGTCTAGATATAGAAGACGGTTGTACAGACGGATCTCGTTAGTCTAGATATAGAAGACGGTTGTATAACGAGAGATCTCGTTAGTGTAGATATAAAAGACGGTTGTACAACGACGGATCTCGTTAGTCTAGATATAGAAGACGGTTGTACAGACGGATCTCGTTAGTCTAGATATAGAAGACGGTTGTACAGACGGATCTCGTTAGTCTAGATATAGAAGACGGTTGTACAGACGGATCTCGTTAGTCTAGATATAGAAGACGGTTGTACAGACGGATCTCGTTAGTCTAGATATAGAAGACGGTTGTATAACGAGAGATCTCGTTAGTCTAGATATAGAAGACGGTTGTATAGACGGATCTCGTTAGTCTAGATATAGAAGAGGGTTGTACAACGACGGATCTCGTTAGTCTAGATATAGAAGGCGGTTGTACAGACGGATCCCGTTAGTCTAGATATAGAAGACGGTTGTACAACGACGGATCACGTTAGTCTAGATATTGAAGACGTTTGTCCAAGGACGTATCTCGTTAGTCTAGATATAGATGACGGATGTACAGACGGATCTCGTTAGTCTAGACATTGAAGACGGTTGAACAGACAGAGCTCGTTAGTCTAGATATAGAAGACGGATCTCGTTAGTCTAGATATAGAAGACGGTTGTACAGACGGATCTCGTTAGTCTAGATATAGAAGACGGTTGTACAGACGGATCTCGTTAGTCTAGATATAGAAGACGGTTGTATAACGAGAGATCTCGTTAGTGTAGATATAAAAGACGGTTGTACAACGACGGATCTCGTTAGTCTAGATATAGAAGACGGTTGTACAGACGGATCTCGTTAGTCTAGATATAGAAGACGGTTGTACAGACGGATCTCGTTAGTCTAGATATAGAAGACGGTTGTATAACGAGAGATCTCGTTAGTGTAGATATAAAAGACGGTTGTACAACGACGGATCTCGTTAGTCTAGATATAGAAGACGGTTGTATAACGAGAGATCTCGTTAGTCTAGATATAGAAGACGGTTGTACAGACGGATCTCGTTAGTCTAGATATAGAAGACGGTTGTATAACGAGAGACCCGTTAGTCTAGATATAGAAGACGGTTGTATAACGAGAGATCTCGTTAGTCTAGATATAGTCGACGGTTGTACAGACGGATCTCGTTAGTCTAGATATAGAAGACGGTTGTATAACGAGAGATCTCGTTAGTGTAGATATAGAAGACGGTTGTACATCGACGGATCTCGTTAGTCTAGATATTGAAGACGTTTGTCCAAGGACGTATCTCGTTAGTCTAGATATAGATGACGGTTGTACAGACGTATCTCGTTAGTCTAGATATAGAAGACGGTTGTACAACGACGGATCTCGTTAGTCTAGATATAGAAGAGGGTTGTACAACAACGGATCTCGTTAGTCTAGATATAGAAGACGGTTGCGCAGACGGATCTCGTTAGTCTAGATATAGAAGACGGTTGTATAACGAGAGATCTCGTTAGTCTAGATATAGAAGACGGTTGTATAACGAGAGATCTCGTTAGTCTAGATATAGAAGACGGTTGTATAGACGGATCTCGTTAGTCTAGATATAGAAGAGGGTTGTACAACGACGGATCTCGTTAGTCTAGATATAGAAGGCGGTTGTACAGACGGATCCCGTTAGTCTAGATATAGAAGACGGTTGTACAACGACGGATCACGTTAGTCTAGATATTGAAGACGTTTGTCCAAGGACGTATCTCGTTAGTCTAGATATAGATGACGGATGTACAGACGGATCTCGTTAGTCTAGACATAGAAGACGGTTGTACAGACAGAGCTCGTTAGTCTAGATATAGAAGACGGATCTCGTTAGTCTAGATATAGAAGACGGTTGTACAGACGGATCTCGTTAGTCTAGATATAGAAGACGGTTGTACAGACGGATCTCGTTAGTCTAGATATAGAAGACGGTTGTATAACGAGAGATCTCGTTAGTGTAGATATAAAAGACGGTTGTACAACGACGGATCTCGTTAGTCTAGATATAGAAGACGGTTGTACAGACGGATCTCGATAGTCTAGATATAGAAGACGGTTGTACAGACGGATCTCGTTAGTCTAGATATAGAAGACGGTTGTATAACGAGAGATCTCGTTAGTGTAGATATAAAAGACGGTTGTACAACGACGGATCTCGTTAGTCTAGATATAGAAGACGGTTGTACAGACGGATCTCGTTAGTCTAGATATAGAAGACGGTTGTATAACGAGAGATCTCGTTAGTCTAGATATAGTCGACGGTTGTACAGACGGATCTCGTTAGTCTAGATATAGAAGACGGTTGTATAACGAGAGATCTCGTTAGTCTAGATATAGAAGACGGTTGTATAACGAGAGATCTCGTTAGTCTAGATATAGAAGACGGTTGTATAACGAGAGATCTCGTTAGTCTAGATATAGAAGACGGTTGTATAACGAGAGATCTCGTTAGTCTAGATATAGAAGACGGTTGTATAACGAGAGATCTCGTTAGTCTAGATATAGAAGACGGTTGTATAACGAGAGACCCGTTAGTCTAGATATAGAAGACGGTTGTATAACGAGAGATGTCGTTAGTCTAGATATAGAAGACGGTTGTACAGACGGATCTCGTTAGTCTAGATATAGAAGACGGTTGTACAGACGGATCTCGTTAGTCTAGATATAGAAGACGGTTGTACAGACGGATCTCGTTAGTCTAGATATAGAAGACGGTTGTATAACGAGAGATCTCGTTAGTCTAGATATAGAAGACGGTTATACAGACGGATCTCGTTAGTCTAGATATAGAAGACGGTTATACAGACGGATTTCGTTAGTCTAGATATAGAAGACGGTTGAATATCGAGAGATCTCGTTAGTCTAGATATAGAAGACGGTTGAATAACGAGAGACCTCGTTAGTCTAGATATAGAAGACGGTTGAATAACGAGAGATCTCGTTAGTCTAGATATAGAAGACGGTTGTACAGACGGATCTCGTTAGTCTAGATATAGAAGACGGTTCTACAGACGGATTTCGTTAGTCTAGATATAGAAGACAGTTGTACAGACGGATCTCGTTAGTCTAGATATAGAAGACGGTTCTACAGACGGATTTCGTTAGTCTAGATATAGAAGAAGGTTGTATAACGAGAGATCTCGTTATTCTAGATATAGAAGAGGGTTGTATAACGAGAGATCTCGTTAGTCTAGATATAGAAGATGGTTGTACAGACGGATCTCGTTAGTCCAGATAAAGAAGACGGTTGTACAGACGGATCTCGTTAGTCTAGATATAGAAGACGGTTGTACAGACGGATCTCGTTAGTCTAGATATAGAAGACGGGATGTATAACGAGAGATCTCGTTAGTCTTGATATAGAAGACGGTTGTACAGACGGATCCCGTTAGTCTAGGTATAGAAGACGGTTGTACATCGAGAGATCTCGTTAGTCTAGATATAGAAAACGGTTGTACAGACGGTTCTCGTTAGTCTAGATATAGAAGACGGTTGTACAGACGGATCTCGGTAGTCTAGATATAGAAGACGGTTGTATAATGAGAGATCTCGTTAGTCTAGATATAGAAGACGGTTGTACAGACGGATCTCGTTAGTCTAGATATAGAAAACGGTTGTATAACGACGGATCTCGTTAGTCTAGATATAGAAGACGGTTGCGCAGACGGATCTCGTTAGTCTAGATATAGAAGACGGTTGTATAACGAGAGATCTCGTTAGTCTAGATATAGAAGACGGTTGTATAACGAGAGATCTCGTTAGTCTAGATATAGAAGACGGTTGTATAGACGGATCTCGTTAGTCTAGATATAGAAGAGGGTTGTACAACGACGGATCTCGTTAGTCTAGATATAGAAGGCGGTTGTACAGACGGATCCCGTTAGTCTAGATATAGAAGACGGTTGTACAACGACGGATCACGTTAGTCTAGATATTGAAGACGTTTGTCCAAGGACGTATCTCGTTAGTCTAGATATAGATGACGGATGTACAGACGGATCTCGTTAGTCTAGACATAGAAGACGGTTGTACAGACAGAGCTCGTTAGTCTAGATATAGAAGACGGATCTCGTTAGTCTAGATATAGAAGACGGTTGTACAGACGGATCTCGTTAGTCTAGATATAGAAGACGGTTGTACAGACGGATCTCGTTAGTCTAGATATAGAAGACGGTTGTATAACGAGAGATCTCGTTAGTGTAGATATAAAAGACGGTTGTACAACGACGGATCTCGTTAGTCTAGATATAGAAGACGGTTGTACAGACGGATCTCGATAGTCTAGATATAGAAGACGGTTGTACAGACGGATCTCGTTAGTCTAGATATAGAAGACGGTTGTATAACGAGAGATCTCGTTAGTGTAGATATAAAAGACGGTTGTACAACGACGGATCTCGTTAGTCTAGATATAGAAGACGGTTGTACAGACGGATCTCGTTAGTCTAGATATAGAAGACGGTTGTATAACGAGAGATCTCGTTAGTCTAGATATAGTCGACGGTTGTACAGACGGATCTCGTTAGTCTAGATATAGAAGACGGTTGTATAACGAGAGATCTCGTTAGTCTAGATATAGAAGACGGTTGTATAACGAGAGATCTCGTTAGTCTAGATATAGAAGACGGTTGTATAACGAGAGATCTCGTTAGTCTAGATATAGAAGACGGTTGTATAACGAGAGATCTCGTTAGTCTAGATATAGAAGACGGTTGTATAACGAGAGATCTCGTTAGTCTAGATATAGAAGACGGTTGTATAACGAGAGACCCGTTAGTCTAGATATAGAAGACGGTTGTATAACGAGAGATGTCGTTAGTCTAGATATAGAAGACGGTTGTACAGACGGATCTCGTTAGTCTAGATATAGAAGACGGTTGTACAGACGGATCTCGTTAGTCTAGATATAGAAGACGGTTGTACAGACGGATCTCGTTAGTCTAGATATAGAAGACGGTTGTATAACGAGAGATCTCGTTAGTCTAGATATAGAAGACGGTTATACAGACGGATCTCGTTAGTCTAGATATAGAAGACGGTTATACAGACGGATTTCGTTAGTCTAGATATAGAAGACGGTTGAATATCGAGAGATCTCGTTAGTCTAGATATAGAAGACGGTTGAATAACGAGAGACCTCGTTAGTCTAGATATAGAAGACGGTTGAATAACGAGAGATCTCGTTAGTCTAGATATAGAAGACGGTTGTACAGACGGATCTCGTTAGTCTAGATATAGAAGACGGTTCTACAGACGGATTTCGTTAGTCTAGATATAGAAGACAGTTGTACAGACGGATCTCGTTAGTCTAGATATAGAAGACGGTTCTACAGACGGATTTCGTTAGTCTAGATATAGAAGAAGGTTGTATAACGAGAGATCTCGTTATTCTAGATATAGAAGAGGGTTGTATAACGAGAGATCTCGTTAGTCTAGATATAGAAGATGGTTGTACAGACGGATCTCGTTAGTCCAGATAAAGAAGACGGTTGTACAGACGGATCTCGTTAGTCTAGATATAGAAGACGGTTGTACAGACGGATCTCGTTAGTCTAGATATAGAAGACGGGATGTATAACGAGAGATCTCGTTAGTCTTGATATAGAAGACGGTTGTACAGACGGATCCCGTTAGTCTAGGTATAGAAGACGGTTGTACATCGAGAGATCTCGTTAGTCTAGATATAGAAAACGGTTGTACAGACGGTTCTCGTTAGTCTAGATATAGAAGACGGTTGTACAGACGGATCTCGGTAGTCTAGATATAGAAGACGGTTGTATAATGAGAGATCTCGTTAGTCTAGATATAGAAGACGGTTGTACAGACGGATCTCGTTAGTCTAGATATAGAAAACGGTTGTATAACGAGAGACCCGTTAGTCTAGATATAGAAGACGGTTGTATAACGAGAGATGTCGTTAGTCTAGATATAGAAGACGGTTGTACAGACGGATCTCGTTAGTCTAGATATAGAAGACGGTTGTACAGACGGATCTCGTTAGTCTAGATATAGAAGACGGTTGTACAGACGGATCTCGTTAGTCTAGATATAGAAGACGGTTGTACAGACGGATCTCGTTAGTCTAGATATAGAAGACGGTTGTATAACGAGAGATCTCGTTAGTCTAGATATAGAAGACGGTTATACAGACGGATCTCGTTAGTCTAGATATAGAAGACGGTTATACAGACGGATCTCGTTAGTCTAGATATAGAAAACGGTTGTACAGACGGTTCTCGTTAGTCTAGATATAGAAGACGGTTGTACAGACGGATCTCGGTAGTCTAGATATAGAAGACGGTTCTACAGACGGATTTCGTTAGTCTAGATATAGAAGACGGTTGTATAACGAGAGATCTCGTTAGTCTAGATATAGAAGATGGTTGTACAGACGGATCTCGTTAGTCCAGATAGAGAAGACGGTTGTACAGACGGATCTCGTTAGTCTAGATATAGAAGACGGTTGTACAGACGGATCTCGTTAGTCTAGATATAGAAGACGGGATGTATAACGAGAGATCTCGTTAGTCTAGATATAGAAGACGGTTGTACAGACGGATCCCGTTAGTCTAGGTATAGAAGACGGTTGTACATCGAGAGATCTCGTTAGTCTAGATATAGAAGACGGTTATACAGACGGTTCTCGTTAGTCTAGATATAGAAGACGGTTGTACAGACGGATCTCGGTAGTCTAGATATAGAAGACGGTTGTACAACGACGGATCTCGTTAGTCTAGATATAGAAGACGGTTCTACAGACGGATTTCGTTAGTCTAGATATAGAAGACGGTTGTATAACGAGAGATCTCGTTAGTCTAGATATAGAAGATGGTTGTACAGACGGATCTCGTTAGTCCAGATAGAGAAGACGGTTGTACAGACGGATCTCGTTAGTCTAGATATAGAAGACGGTTGTACAGACGGATCTCGTTAGTCTAGATATAGAAGACGGGATGTATAACGAGAGATCTCGTTAGTCTAGATATAGAAGACGGTTATACAGACGGTTCTCGTTAGTCTAGATATGGAAGACGGTTGTACAGACGGATCTCGGTAGTCTAGATATAGAAGACGGTTGTACAACGACGGATCTCGTTAGTCTAGATATAGAAGACGGCTGTACAGACGGATCTCGTTAGTCTAGATATAGAAGGCGGTTGTACAGACGCATCTCGTAAGTCCAGATATAGAAGACGGTTGTACAGACGGATCTCGTTAGTCTAGATATAGAAGACGGTTGTACAGACGGATCTCGTTAGTCTAGATATAGAAGAGGGTTGTATAACGAGAGATCTCGTTAGTCTAGGTATAGAAGATGGTTGTACAGACGGATCTCGTTAGTCCAGATAAAGAAGACGGTTGTACTGACGGATCTCGTTAGTCTAGATATAGAAGACGGTTGTACAGACGGATCTCGTTAGTCTAGACATAGAAGACGGTTGTACACACAGAGCTCGTTAGTCTAGATATAGAAGACGGATCTCGTTAGTCTAGATATAGAAGACGGTTGTACAGACGGATCTCGTTAGTCTAGATATAGAAGACGGTTGTATAACGAGAGACCCGTTAGTCTAGATATAGAAGACGGTTGAATAACGAGAGACCTCGTTAGTCTAGATATAGAAGACGGTTGAATAACGAGAGATCTCGTTAGTCTAGATATAGAAGACGGTTGTACAGACGGATCTCGTTAGTCTAGATATAGAAGAGGGTTGTACAACGACGGATCTCGTTAGTCTAGATATAGAAGACGGTTGTATAACGAGAGATCTCGTTAGTCTAGATATAGAAGACGGTTCTACAGACGGATTTCGTTAGTCTAGATATAGAAGACGGTTGTATAACGAGAGATCTCGTTAGTCTAGATATAGAAGATGGTTGTACAGACGGATCTCGTTAGTCCAGATAGAGAAGACGGTTGTACAGACGGATCTCGTTAGTCTAGATATAGAAGACGGTTGTACAGACGGATCTCGTTAGTCTAGATATAGAAGACGGGATGTATAACGAGAGATCTCGTTAGTCTAGATATAGAAGACGGTTATACAGACGGTTCTCGTTAGTCTAGATATAGAAGACGGTTGTACAGACGGATCTCGGTAGTCTAGATATAGAAGACGGTTGTACAACGACGGATCTCGTTAGTCTAGATATAGAAGACGCCTGTACAGACGGATCTCGTTAGTCTAGATATAGAAGGCGGTTGTACAGACGCATCTCGTAAGTCCAGATATAGAAGACGGTTGTACAGACGGATCTCGTTAGTCTAGATATAGAAGACGGTTGTACAGACGGATCTCATTAGTCTAGATATAGAAGAGGGTTGTATAACGAGAGATCTCGTTAGTCTAGATATAGAAGATGGTTGTACAGACGGATCTCGTTAGTCCAGATAAAGAAGACGGTTGTACTGACGGATCTCGTTAGTCTAGATATAGAAGACGGTTGTACAGACGGATCTCGTTAGTCTAGACATAGAAGACGGTTGTACACACAGAGCTCGTTAGTCTAGATATAGAAGACGGATCTCGTTAGTCTAGATATAGAAGACGGTTGTACAGACGGATCTCGTTAGTCTAGATATAGAAGACGGTTGTATAACGAGAGACCCGTTAGTCTAGATATAGAAGACGGTTGAATAACGAGAGACCTCGTTAGTCTAGATATAGAAGACGGTTGAATAACGAGAGATCTCGTTAGTCTAGATATAGAAGACGGTTGTACAGACGGATCTCGTTAGTCTAGATATAGAAGAGGGTTGTACAACGACGGATCTCGTTAGTCTAGATATAGAAGACGGTTGTACAGACGGATCTCGTTAGTCTAGATATAGAAGACGGTTCTACAGACGGATTTCGTTAGTCTAGATATAGAAGACGGTTGTATAACGAGAGATCTCGTTAGTCTAGATATAGAAGATGGTTGTACAGACGGATCTCGTTAGTCCAGATAGAGAAGACGGTTGTACAGACGGATCTCGTTAGTCTAGATATAGAAGACGGTTGTACAGACGGATCTCGTTAGTCTAGATATAGAAGACGGTTGTACAGACGGATCTCGTTAGTCTAGATATAGAAGACGGGATGTATAACGAGAGATCTCGTTAGTCTAGATATAGAAGACGGTTATACAGACGGTTCTCGTTAGTCTAGATATAGAAGACGGTTGTACAGACGGATCTCGGTAGTCTAGATATAGAAGACGGTTGTACAGACGGATCTCGGTAGTCTAGATATAGAAGACGGTTGTACAACGACGGATCTCGTTAGTCTAGATATAGAAGACGCCTGTACAGACGGATCTCGTTAGTCTAGATATAGAAGGCGGTTGTACAGACGCATCTCGTAAGTCCAGATATAGAAGACGGTTGTACAGACGGATCTCGTTAGTCTAGATATAGAAGACGGTTGTACAGACGGATCTCGTTAGTCTAGATATAGAAGAGGGTTGTATAACGAGAGATCTCGTTAGTCTAGATATAGAAGATGGTTGTACAGACGGATCTCGTTAGTCCAGATAAAGAAGACGGTTGTACTGACGGATCTCGTTAGTCTAGATATAGAAGACGGTTGTACAGACGGATCTCGTTAGTCTAGATATAGAAGACGGTTGTATAACGAGAGATCTCGTTAGTCTAGATATAGTCGACGGTTGTACAGACGGATCTCGTTAGTCTAGATATAGAAGACGGTTGTATAACGAGAGATCTCGTTAGTCTAGATATAGAAGACGGTTGTATAACGAGAGATCTCGTTAGTCTAGATATAGAAGACGGTTGTATAACGAGAGATCTCGTTAGTCTAGATATAGAAGACGGTTGTATAACGAGAGATCTCGTTAGTCTAGATATAGAAGACGGTTGTATAACGAGAGATCTCGTTAGTCTAGATATAGAAGACGGTTGTATAACGAGAGACCCGTTAGTCTAGATATAGAAGACGGTTGTATAACGAGAGATGTCGTTAGTCTAGATATAGAAGACGGTTGTACAGACGGATCTCGTTAGTCTAGATATAGAAGACGGTTGTACAGACGGATCTCGTTAGTCTAGATATAGAAGACGGTTGTACAGACGGATCTCGTTAGTCTAGATATAGAAGACGGTTGTATAACGAGAGATCTCGTTAGTCTAGATATAGAAGACGGTTATACAGACGGATCTCGTTAGTCTAGATATAGAAGACGGTTATACAGACGGATTTCGTTAGTCTAGATATAGAAGACGGTTGAATATCGAGAGATCTCGTTAGTCTAGATATAGAAGACGGTTGAATAACGAGAGACCTCGTTAGTCTAGATATAGAAGACGGTTGAATAACGAGAGATCTCGTTAGTCTAGATATAGAAGACGGTTGTACAGACGGATCTCGTTAGTCTAGATATAGAAGACGGTTCTACAGACGGATTTCGTTAGTCTAGATATAGAAGACAGTTGTACAGACGGATCTCGTTAGTCTAGATATAGAAGACGGTTCTACAGACGGATTTCGTTAGTCTAGATATAGAAGAAGGTTGTATAACGAGAGATCTCGTTATTCTAGATATAGAAGAGGGTTGTATAACGAGAGATCTCGTTAGTCTAGATATAGAAGATGGTTGTACAGACGGATCTCGTTAGTCCAGATAAAGAAGACGGTTGTACAGACGGATCTCGTTAGTCTAGATATAGAAGACGGTTGTACAGACGGATCTCGTTAGTCTAGATATAGAAGACGGGATGTATAACGAGAGATCTCGTTAGTCTTGATATAGAAGACGGTTGTACAGACGGATCCCGTTAGTCTAGGTATAGAAGACGGTTGTACATCGAGAGATCTCGTTAGTCTAGATATAGAAAACGGTTGTACAGACGGTTCTCGTTAGTCTAGATATAGAAGACGGTTGTACAGACGGATCTCGGTAGTCTAGATATAGAAGACGGTTGTATAATGAGAGATCTCGTTAGTCTAGATATAGAAGACGGTTGTACAGACGGATCTCGTTAGTCTAGATATAGAAAACGGTTGTATAACGAGAGACCCGTTAGTCTAGATATAGAAGACGGTTGTATAACGAGAGATGTCGTTAGTCTAGATATAGAAGACGGTTGTACAGACGGATCTCGTTAGTCTAGATATAGAAGACGGTTGTACAGACGGATCTCGTTAGTCTAGATATAGAAGACGGTTGTACAGACGGATCTCGTTAGTCTAGATATAGAAGACGGTTGTACAGACGGATCTCGTTAGTCTAGATATAGAAGACGGTTGTATAACGAGAGATCTCGTTAGTCTAGATATAGAAGACGGTTATACAGACGGATCTCGTTAGTCTAGATATAGAAGACGGTTATACAGACGGATCTCGTTAGTCTAGATATAGAAAACGGTTGTACAGACGGTTCTCGTTAGTCTAGATATAGAAGACGGTTGTACAGACGGATCTCGGTAGTCTAGATATAGAAGACGGTTCTACAGACGGATTTCGTTAGTCTAGATATAGAAGACGGTTGTATAACGAGAGATCTCGTTAGTCTAGATATAGAAGATGGTTGTACAGACGGATCTCGTTAGTCCAGATAGAGAAGACGGTTGTACAGACGGATCTCGTTAGTCTAGATATAGAAGACGGTTGTACAGACGGATCTCGTTAGTCTAGATATAGAAGACGGGATGTATAACGAGAGATCTCGTTAGTCTAGATATAGAAGACGGTTGTACAGACGGATCCCGTTAGTCTAGGTATAGAAGACGGTTGTACATCGAGAGATCTCGTTAGTCTAGATATAGAAGACGGTTATACAGACGGTTCTCGTTAGTCTAGATATAGAAGACGGTTGTACAGACGGATCTCGGTAGTCTAGATATAGAAGACGGTTGTACAACGACGGATCTCGTTAGTCTAGATATAGAAGACGGTTCTACAGACGGATTTCGTTAGTCTAGATATAGAAGACGGTTGTATAACGAGAGATCTCGTTAGTCTAGATATAGAAGATGGTTGTACAGACGGATCTCGTTAGTCCAGATAGAGAAGACGGTTGTACAGACGGATCTCGTTAGTCTAGATATAGAAGACGGTTGTACAGACGGATCTCGTTAGTCTAGATATAGAAGACGGGATGTATAACGAGAGATCTCGTTAGTCTAGATATAGAAGACGGTTATACAGACGGTTCTCGTTAGTCTAGATATGGAAGACGGTTGTACAGACGGATCTCGGTAGTCTAGATATAGAAGACGGTTGTACAACGACGGATCTCGTTAGTCTAGATATAGAAGACGGCTGTACAGACGGATCTCGTTAGTCTAGATATAGAAGGCGGTTGTACAGACGCATCTCGTAAGTCCAGATATAGAAGACGGTTGTACAGACGGATCTCGTTAGTCTAGATATAGAAGACGGTTGTACAGACGGATCTCGTTAGTCTAGATATAGAAGAGGGTTGTATAACGAGAGATCTCGTTAGTCTAGGTATAGAAGATGGTTGTACAGACGGATCTCGTTAGTCCAGATAAAGAAGACGGTTGTACTGACGGATCTCGTTAGTCTAGATATAGAAGACGGTTGTACAGACGGATCTCGTTAGTCTAGACATAGAAGACGGTTGTACACACAGAGCTCGTTAGTCTAGATATAGAAGACGGATCTCGTTAGTCTAGATATAGAAGACGGTTGTACAGACGGATCTCGTTAGTCTAGATATAGAAGACGGTTGTATAACGAGAGACCCGTTAGTCTAGATATAGAAGACGGTTGAATAACGAGAGACCTCGTTAGTCTAGATATAGAAGACGGTTGAATAACGAGAGATCTCGTTAGTCTAGATATAGAAGACGGTTGTACAGACGGATCTCGTTAGTCTAGATATAGAAGAGGGTTGTACAACGACGGATCTCGTTAGTCTAGATATAGAAGACGGTTGTATAACGAGAGATCTCGTTAGTCTAGATATAGAAGACGGTTCTACAGACGGATTTCGTTAGTCTAGATATAGAAGACGGTTGTATAACGAGAGATCTCGTTAGTCTAGATATAGAAGATGGTTGTACAGACGGATCTCGTTAGTCCAGATAGAGAAGACGGTTGTACAGACGGATCTCGTTAGTCTAGATATAGAAGACGGTTGTACAGACGGATCTCGTTAGTCTAGATATAGAAGACGGGATGTATAACGAGAGATCTCGTTAGTCTAGATATAGAAGACGGTTATACAGACGGTTCTCGTTAGTCTAGATATAGAAGACGGTTGTACAGACGGATCTCGGTAGTCTAGATATAGAAGACGGTTGTACAACGACGGATCTCGTTAGTCTAGATATAGAAGACGCCTGTACAGACGGATCTCGTTAGTCTAGATATAGAAGGCGGTTGTACAGACGCATCTCGTAAGTCCAGATATAGAAGACGGTTGTACAGACGGATCTCGTTAGTCTAGATATAGAAGACGGTTGTACAGACGGATCTCATTAGTCTAGATATAGAAGAGGGTTGTATAACGAGAGATCTCGTTAGTCTAGATATAGAAGATGGTTGTACAGACGGATCTCGTTAGTCCAGATAAAGAAGACGGTTGTACTGACGGATCTCGTTAGTCTAGATATAGAAGACGGTTGTACAGACGGATCTCGTTAGTCTAGACATAGAAGACGGTTGTACACACAGAGCTCGTTAGTCTAGATATAGAAGACGGATCTCGTTAGTCTAGATATAGAAGACGGTTGTACAGACGGATCTCGTTAGTCTAGATATAGAAGACGGTTGTATAACGAGAGACCCGTTAGTCTAGATATAGAAGACGGTTGAATAACGAGAGACCTCGTTAGTCTAGATATAGAAGACGGTTGAATAACGAGAGATCTCGTTAGTCTAGATATAGAAGACGGTTGTACAGACGGATCTCGTTAGTCTAGATATAGAAGAGGGTTGTACAACGACGGATCTCGTTAGTCTAGATATAGAAGACGGTTGTACAGACGGATCTCGTTAGTCTAGATATAGAAGACGGTTCTACAGACGGATTTCGTTAGTCTAGATATAGAAGACGGTTGTATAACGAGAGATCTCGTTAGTCTAGATATAGAAGATGGTTGTACAGACGGATCTCGTTAGTCCAGATAGAGAAGACGGTTGTACAGACGGATCTCGTTAGTCTAGATATAGAAGACGGTTGTACAGACGGATCTCGTTAGTCTAGATATAGAAGACGGTTGTACAGACGGATCTCGTTAGTCTAGATATAGAAGACGGGATGTATAACGAGAGATCTCGTTAGTCTAGATATAGAAGACGGTTATACAGACGGTTCTCGTTAGTCTAGATATAGAAGACGGTTGTACAGACGGATCTCGGTAGTCTAGATATAGAAGACGGTTGTACAGACGGATCTCGGTAGTCTAGATATAGAAGACGGTTGTACAACGACGGATCTCGTTAGTCTAGATATAGAAGACGCCTGTACAGACGGATCTCGTTAGTCTAGATATAGAAGGCGGTTGTACAGACGCATCTCGTAAGTCCAGATATAGAAGACGGTTGTACAGACGGATCTCGTTAGTCTAGATATAGAAGACGGTTGTACAGACGGATCTCGTTAGTCTAGATATAGAAGAGGGTTGTATAACGAGAGATCTCGTTAGTCTAGATATAGAAGATGGTTGTACAGACGGATCTCGTTAGTCCAGATAAAGAAGACGGTTGTACTGACGGATCTCGTTAGTCTAGATATAGAAGACGGTTGTACAGACGGATCTCGTTAGTCTAGACATAGAAGACGGTTGTACACACAGAGCTCGTTAGTCTAGATATAGAAGACGGATCTCGTTAGTCTAGATATAGAAGACGGTTGTATAACGAGAGACCCGTTAGTCTAGATATAGAAGACGGTTGTATAACGAGAGATCTCGTTAGTCTAGATATAGAAGACGGTTGTACAGACGGATCTCGTTAGTCTAGATATAGAAGACGGTTGTATAACGAGAGATCTCGTTAGTCTAGATATAGAAGACGGTTGTATAACGAGAGATCTCGTTAGTCTAGATATAGAAGACGGTTGTACAGACGGATCTCGTTAGTCTAGATATAGAAGACGGTTGTATAACGAGAGACCCGTTAGTCTAGATATAGAAGACGGTTGTATAACGAGAGATCTCGTTAGTCTAGATATAGAAGACGGTTGTACAGACGGATCTCGTTAGTCTAGATATAGAAGACGGTTATACAGACGGATTTCGTTAGTCTAGATATAGAAGACGGTTGAATAACGAGAGACCTCGTTAGTCTAGATATAGAAGACGGTTGAATAACGAGAGATCTCGTTAGTCTAGATATAGAAGACGGTTGTACAGACAGATCTCGTTAGTCTAGATATAGAAGACAGTTGTACAGATGGATCTCGTTAGTCTAGATATAGAAGACGGTTGTACAGACGGATCTCGTTAGTCTATCTAGAAGACGGCGGTCTATATCTATCTATAGAAGGCGGTTGTATAGACGGATCTCGTTAGTCTAGATATAGAAGAGGGTTGTAGAACGATGGATCTCGTTAGTCTAGATATAGAAGACGGTTGTACAGACGGATCTCGTTAGTCTAGATATAGAAGACGGTTCTACAGACGGATTTCGTTAGTCTAGATATAGAAGACGGTTGTACAACGACGGATCTCGTTAGTCTAGATATTGAAGACGTTTGTCCAAGGACGTATCTCGTTAGTCTAGATATAGAAGACTGTTGTACAGACGGATCTCGTTAGTCTAGATATAGAAGACGGTTGTACAGACGGATCTCGTTAGTCTAGATATAGAAGACGGGATGTATAACGAGAGATCTCGTTAGTCTAGATATAGAAGACGGTTGTACAGGCGGATCCCGTTAGTCTAGATATAGAAGACGGTTGTACATCGAGAGATCTCGTTAGTCTAGATATAGAAGACGGTTGTACAACGACGGATCTCGTTAGTCTAGATATAGAAGACGGTTGTACAGACCGATCTCGTTAGTCTAGATATTGAAGACGTTTGTCCAACGACGTATCTCGTTAGTCTAGATATAGAAAACTGTTGTACAGACGGATCTCGTTAGTCTAGATATAGAAGAGGGTTGTACAGACGGATCTCGTTAGTCTAGATATAGAAGACGGTTGTATAACGAGAGATCTCGTTAGTCTAGATATAGAAGACGGTTGTATAACGAGAGATCTCGTTAGTCTAGATATAGAAGACGGTTGTATAACGAGAGATCTCGTTAGTCTAGATATAGAAGACGGTTGTATAACGAGAGATCTCGTTAGTCTAGATATAGAAGACGGTTGTATAACGAGAGATCTCGTTAGTCTAGATATAGAAGACGGTTGTATAACGAGAGATCTCGTTAGTCTAGATATAGAAGACGGTTGTACAGACGGATCTCGTTAGTCTAGATATAGAAGACGGTTGTATAACGAGAGACCCGTTAGTCTAGATATAGAAGACGGTTGTATAACGAGAGATCTCGTTAGTCTAGATATAGTCGACGGTTGTACAGACGGATCTCGTTAGTCTAGATATAGAAGACGGTTGTATAACGAGAGATCTCGTTAGTGTAGATATAAAAGACGGTTGTACAACGACGGATCTCGTTAGTCTAGATATAGAAGACGGTTGTACAACGACGGATCTCGTTAGTCTAGATATTGAAGACGTTTGTCCAAGGACGTATCTCGTTAGTCTAGATATAGATGACGGTTGTACAGACGTATCTCGTTAGTCTAGATATAGAAGACGGTTGTACAACGACGGATCTCGTTAGTCTAGATATAGAAGAGGGTTGTACAACAACGGATCTCGTTAGTCTAGATATAGAAGACGGTTGCGCAGACGGATCTCGTTAGTCTAGATATAGAAGACGGTTGTATAACGAGAGATCTCGTTAGTCTAGATATAGAAGACGGTTGTATAACGAGAGATCTCGTTAGTCTAGATATAGAAGACGGTTGTATAACGAGAGATCTCGTTAGTCTAGATATAGAAGACGGTTGTACAACGACGGATCTCGTTAGTCTAGATATAGAAGACGGTTGTACAGACGGATCTCGTTAGTCTAGATATAGAAGACGGGATGTATAACGAGAGATCTCGTTAGTCTAGATATAGAAGACGGTTATACAGACGGTTCTCGTTAGTCTAGATATAGAAGACGGTTGTACAGACGGATCTCGGTAGTCTAGATATAGAAGACGGTTGTACAGACGGATCTCGGTAGTCTAGATATAGAAGACGGTTGTACAACGACGGATCTCGTTAGTCTAGATATAGAAGACGCCTGTACAGACGGATCTCGTTAGTCTAGATATAGAAGGCGGTTGTACAGACGCATCTCGTAAGTCCAGATATAGAAGACGGTTGTACAGACGGATCTCGTTAGTCTAGATATAGAAGACGGTTGTACAGACGGATCTCGTTAGTCTAGATATAGAAGAGGGTTGTATAACGAGAGATCTCGTTAGTCTAGATATAGAAGATGGTTGTACAGACGGATCTCGTTAGTCCAGATAAAGAAGACGGTTGTACTGACGGATCTCGTTAGTCTAGATATAGAAGACGGTTGTACAGACGGATCTCGTTAGTCTAGACATAGAAGACGGTTGTACACACAGAGCTCGTTAGTCTAGATATAGAAGACGGATCTCGTTAGTCTAGATATAGAAGACGGTTGTATAACGAGAGACCCGTTAGTCTAGATATAGAAGACGGTTGTATAACGAGAGATCTCGTTAGTCTAGATATAGAAGACGGTTGTACAGACGGATCTCGTTAGTCTAGATATAGAAGACGGTTGTATAACGAGAGATCTCGTTAGTCTAGATATAGAAGACGGTTGTATAACGAGAGATCTCGTTAGTCTAGATATAGAAGACGGTTGTACAGACGGATCTCGTTAGTCTAGATATAGAAGACGGTTGTATAACGAGAGACCCGTTAGTCTAGATATAGAAGACGGTTGTATAACGAGAGATCTCGTTAGTCTAGATATAGAAGACGGTTGTACAGACGGATCTCGTTAGTCTAGATATAGAAGACGGTTATACAGACGGATTTCGTTAGTCTAGATATAGAAGACGGTTGAATAACGAGAGACCTCGTTAGTCTAGATATAGAAGACGGTTGAATAACGAGAGATCTCGTTAGTCTAGATATAGAAGACGGTTGTACAGACAGATCTCGTTAGTCTAGATATAGAAGACAGTTGTACAGATGGATCTCGTTAGTCTAGATATAGAAGACGGTTGTACAGACGGATCTCGTTAGTCTATCTAGAAGACGGCGGTCTATATCTATCTATAGAAGGCGGTTGTATAGACGGATCTCGTTAGTCTAGATATAGAAGAGGGTTGTAGAACGATGGATCTCGTTAGTCTAGATATAGAAGACGGTTGTACAGACGGATCTCGTTAGTCTAGATATAGAAGACGGTTCTACAGACGGATTTCGTTAGTCTAGATATAGAAGACGGTTGTACAACGACGGATCTCGTTAGTCTAGATATTGAAGACGTTTGTCCAAGGACGTATCTCGTTAGTCTAGATATAGAAGACTGTTGTACAGACGGATCTCGTTAGTCTAGATATAGAAGACGGTTGTACAGACGGATCTCGTTAGTCTAGATATAGAAGACGGGATGTATAACGAGAGATCTCGTTAGTCTAGATATAGAAGACGGTTGTACAGGCGGATCCCGTTAGTCTAGATATAGAAGACGGTTGTACATCGAGAGATCTCGTTAGTCTAGATATAGAAGACGGTTGTACAACGACGGATCTCGTTAGTCTAGATATAGAAGACGGTTGTACAGACCGATCTCGTTAGTCTAGATATTGAAGACGTTTGTCCAACGACGTATCTCGTTAGTCTAGATATAGAAAACTGTTGTACAGACGGATCTCGTTAGTCTAGATATAGAAGAGGGTTGTACAGACGGATCTCGTTAGTCTAGATATAGAAGACGGTTGTATAACGAGAGATCTCGTTAGTCTAGATATAGAAGACGGTTGTATAACGAGAGATCTCGTTAGTCTAGATATAGAAGACGGTTGTATAACGAGAGATCTCGTTAGTCTAGATATAGAAGACGGTTGTATAACGAGAGATCTCGTTAGTCTAGATATAGAAGACGGTTGTATAACGAGAGATCTCGTTAGTCTAGATATAGAAGACGGTTGTATAACGAGAGATCTCGTTAGTCTAGATATAGAAGACGGTTGTACAGACGGATCTCGTTAGTCTAGATATAGAAGACGGTTGTATAACGAGAGACCCGTTAGTCTAGATATAGAAGACGGTTGTATAACGAGAGATCTCGTTAGTCTAGATATAGTCGACGGTTGTACAGACGGATCTCGTTAGTCTAGATATAGAAGACGGTTGTATAACGAGAGATCTCGTTAGTGTAGATATAAAAGACGGTTGTACAACGACGGATCTCGTTAGTCTAGATATAGAAGACGGTTGTACAACGACGGATCTCGTTAGTCTAGATATTGAAGACGTTTGTCCAAGGACGTATCTCGTTAGTCTAGATATAGATGACGGTTGTACAGACGTATCTCGTTAGTCTAGATATAGAAGACGGTTGTACAACGACGGATCTCGTTAGTCTAGATATAGAAGAGGGTTGTACAACAACGGATCTCGTTAGTCTAGATATAGAAGACTGTTGCGCAGACGGATCTCGTTAGTCTAGATATAGAAGACGGTTGTATAACGAGAGATCTCGTTAGTCTAGATATAGAAGACGGTTGTATAACGAGAGATCTCGTTAGTCTAGATATAGAAGACGGTTGTATAACGAGAGATCTCGTTAGTCTAGATATAGAAGACGGTTGTACAACGACGGATCTCGTTAGTCTAGATATAGAAGACGGTTGTACAGACCGATCTCGTTAGTCTAGATATTGAAGACGTTTGTCCAAGGACGTATCTCGTTAGTCTAGATATAGAAGACTGTTGTACAGACGGATCTCGTTAGTCTAGATATAGAAGACGGTTGTACAGACGGATCTCGTTAGTCTAGATATAGAAGACGGGATGTATAACGAGAGATCTCGTTAGTCTAGATATAGAAGACGGTTGTACAGGCGGATCCCGTTAGTCTAGATATAGAAGACGGTTGTACATCGAGAGATCTCGTTAGTCTAGATATAGAAGACGGTTGTACAACGACGGATCTCGTTAGTCTAGATATAGAAGATGGTTGTACAGACCGATCTCGTTAGTCTAGATATTGAAGACGTTTGTCCAACGACGTATCTCGTTAGTCTAGATATAGAAAACTGTTGTACAGACGGATCTCGTTAGTCTAGATATAGAAGAGGGTTGTACAGACGGATCTCGTTAGTCTAGATATAGAAGACGGTTGTATAACGAGAGATCTCGTTAGTCTAGATATAGAAGACGGTTGTATAGACGGATCTCGTTAGTCTAGATATAGAAGAGGGTTGTACAACGACGGATCTCGTTAGTCTAGATATAGAAGGCGGTTGTACAGACGGATCCCGTTAGTCTAGATATAGAAGACGGTTGTACAACGACGGATCACGTTAGTCTAGATATTGAAGACGTTTGTCCAAGGACGTATCTCGTTAGTCTAGATATAGATGACGGATGTACAGACGGATCTCGTTAGTCTAGACATAGAAGACGGTTGTACAGACAGAGCTCGTTAGTCTAGATATAGAAGACGGATCTCGTTAGTCTAGATATAGAAGACGGTTGTACAGACGGATCTCGTTAGTCTAGATATAGAAGACGGTTGTACAGACGGATCTCGTTAGTCTAGATATAGAAGACGGTTGTATAACGAGAGATCTCGTTAGTGTAGATATAAAAGACGGTTGTACAACGACGGATCTCGTTAGTCTAGATATAGAAGACGGTTGTACAGACGGATCTCGTTAGTCTAGATATAGAAGACGGTTGTACAGACGGATCTCGTTAGTCTAGATATAGAAGACGGTTGTATAACGAGAGATCTCGTTAGTGTAGATATAAAAGACGGTTGTACAACGACGGATCTCGTTAGTCTAGATATAGAAGACGGTTGTACAGACGGATCTCGTTAGTCTAGATATAGAAGACGGTTGTACAGACGGATCTCGTTAGTCTAGATATAGAAGACGGTTGTACAGACGGATCTCGTTAGTCTAGATATAGAAGACGGTTGTATAACGAGAGATCTCGTTAGTCTAGATATAGAAGACGGTTGTATAGACGGATCTCGTTAGTCTAGATATAGAAGAGGGTTGTACAACGACGGATCTCGTTAGTCTAGATATAGAAGGCGGTTGTACAGACGGATCCCGTTAGTCTAGATATAGAAGACGGTTGTACAACGACGGATCACGTTAGTCTAGATATTGAAGACGTTTGTCCAAGGACGTATCTCGTTAGTCTAGATATAGATGACGGATGTACAGACGGATCTCGTTAGTCTAGACATAGAAGACGGTTGTACAGACAGAGCTCGTTAGTCTAGATATAGAAGACGGATCTCGTTAGTCTAGATATAGAAGACGGTTGTACAGACGGATCTCGTTAGTCTAGATATAGAAGACGGTTGTACAGACGGATCTCGTTAGTCTAGATATAGAAGACGGTTGTATAACGAGAGATCTCGTTAGTGTAGATATAAAAGACGGTTGTACAACGACGGATCTCGTTAGTCTAGATATAGAAGACGGTTGTACAGACGGATCTCGTTAGTCTAGATATAGAAGACGGTTGTACAGACGGATCTCGTTAGTCTAGATATAGAAGACGGTTGTATAACGAGAGATCTCGTTAGTGTAGATATAAAAGACGGTTGTACAACGACGGATCTCGTTAGTCTAGATATAGAAGACGGTTGTACAGACGGATCTCGTTAGTCTAGATATAGAAGACGGTTGTACAGACGGATCTCGTTAGTCTAGATATAGAAGACGGTTGTATAACGAGAGATCTCGTTAGTCTAGATATAGAAGACGGTTGTATAACGAGAGATCTCGTTAGTCTAGATATAGAAGACGGTTGTATAACGAGAGATCTCGTTAGTCTAGATATAGAAGACGGTTGTACAGACGGATCTCGTTAGTCTAGATATAGAAGACGGTTGTATAACGAGAGACCCGTTAGTCTAGATATAGAAGACGGTTGTATAACGAGAGATCTCGTTAGTCTAGATATAGTCGACGGTTGTACAGACGGATCTCGTTAGTCTAGATATAGAAGACGGTTGTATAACGAGAGATCTCGTTAGTGTAGATATAAAAGACGGTTGTACAACGACGGATCTCGTTAGTCTAGATATAGAAGACGGTTGTACATCGACGGATCTCGTTAGTCTAGATATTGAAGACGTTTGTCCAAGGACGTATCTCGTTAGTCTAGATATAGATGACGGTTGTACAGACGTATCTCGTTAGTCTAGATATAGAAGACGGTTGTACAACGACGGATCTCGTTAGTCTAGATATAGAAGAGGGTTGTACAACAACGGATCTCGTTAGTCTAGATATAGAAGACGGTTGCGCAGACGGATCTCGTTAGTCTAGATATAGAAGACGGTTGTATAACGAGAGATCTCGTTAGTCTAGATATAGAAGACGGTTGTATAACGAGAGATCTCGTTAGTCTAGATAGAGAAGACGGTTGTATAACGAGAGATCTCGTTAGTCTAGATATAGAAGACGGTTGTACAGACGGATCTCGTTAGTCTAGATATAGAAGACGGTTGTATAACGAGAGATCTCGTTAGTGTAGATATAAAAGACGGTTGTACAACGAGAGATCTCGTTAGTGTAGATATAAAAGACGGTTGTACAACGACGGATCTCGTTAGTCTAGATATAGAAGACGGTTGTACAACGACGGATCTCGTTAGTCTAGATTTTGAAGACCTTTGTCCAAGGACGTATCTCGTTAGTATAGATATAGATGACGGTTGTACAGACGTATCTCGTTAGTCTAGATATAGAAGACGGTTGTACAACGACGGATCTCGTTAGTCTAGATATAGAAGAGGGTTGTACAACAACGGATCTCGTTAGTCTAGATATAGAAGACGGTTGCGCAGACGGATCTCGTTAGTCTAGATATAGAAGACGGTTGTATAATGAGAGATCTCGTTAGTCTAGATATAGAAGACGGTTGTATAACGAGAGATCTCGTTAGTCTAGATATAGAAGACGGTTGTACAGGCGGATCTCGTTAGTCTAGATATAGAAGACGGTTGTATAACGAGAGACCCGTTAGTCTAGATATAGAAGACGGTTGTATAACGAGAGATCTCGATAGTCTAGATATAGAAGACGGTTGTACAACGACGGATCTCGTTAGTCTAGATATAGAAGACGGTTGTATAACGAGAGATCTCGTTAGTGTAGATATAAAAGACGGTTGTACAACGACGGATCTCGTTAGTCTAGATATAGAAGACGGTTCAATAACGAGAGATCTCGTTATTCTAGATATAGAAGACGGTTGTACAGACGGATCTCGTTAGTCTAGATATAGGAGACGGTTGTACAGACGGATCTCGTTAGTCTAGATATAGAAGGCGGTTGTACAGACGGATCTCGTTAGTCTAGATATAGAAGACGGTTCTACAGACGGATCTCGTTAGTCTAGATATAGAAGACGGTTGTACAGACGGATCTCGTTAGTCTAGATATAGAAGACGGTTGTATAACGAGAGATCTCGTTAGTCTAGATATAGAAGACGGTTATACAGGCGGATCTCGTTAGTCTAGATATAGAAGACGGTTATACAGACGGATTTCGTTAGTCTAGATATAGGAGACGGTTGAATATCGAGAGATCTCGTTAGTCTAGATATAGAAGACGGTTGAATAACGAGAGACCTCGTTAGTCTAGATATAGAAGACGGTTGAATAACGAGAGATCTCGTTAGTCTAGATATAGAAGACGGTTGTACAGACAGATCTCGTTAGTCTAGATATAGAAGACAGTTGTACAGATGGATCTCGTTAGTCTAGATATAGAAGACGGTTGTACAGACGGATCTCGTTAGTCTAGATATAGAAGGCGGTTGTATAGACGGATCTCGTTAGTCTAGATATAGAAGAGGGTTGTAGAACGACGGATCTCGTTAGTCTAGATATAGAAGACGGTTGTACAGACGGATCTCGTTAGTCTAGATATAGAAGACGGTTCTACAGACGGATTTCGTTAGTCTAGATATAGAAGACGGTTGTACAACGACGGATCTCGTTAGTCTAGATATTGAAGACGTTTGTCCAAGGACGTATCTCGTTAGTCTAGATATAGAAGACTGTTGTACAGACGGATCTCGTTAGTCTAGATATAGAAGACGGTTGTACAGACGGATCTCGTTAGTCTAGATATAGAAGACGGGATGTATAACGAGAGATCTCGTTAGTCTAGATATAGAAGACGGTTGTACAGGCGGATCCCGTTAGTCTAGATATAGAAGACGGTTGTACATCGAGAGATCTCGTTAGTCTAGATATAGAAGACGGTTGTACAACGACGGATCTCGTTAGTCTAGATATAGAAGACGGTTGTACAGACCGAACTCGTTAGTCTAGATATTGAAGACGTTTGTCCAACGACGTATCTCGTTAGTCTAGATATAGAAAACTGTTGTACAGACGGATCTCGTTAGTCTAGATATAGAAGACGGTTGTACAGACGGATCTCGTTAGTCTAGATATAGAAGACGGTTGTATAACGAGAGATCTCGTTAGTCTAGATATAGAAGACGGTTGTATAACGAGAGATCTCGTTAGTCTAGATATAGAAGACGGTTGTATAACGAGAGATCTCGTTAGTCTAGATATAGAAGACGGTTGTATAACGAGAGATCTCGTTAGTCTAGATATAGAAGACGGTTGTATAACGAGAGATCTCGTTAGTCTAGATATAGAAGACGGTTGTATAAGGAGAGATCTCGTTAGTCTAGATATAGAAGACGGTTGTATAACGAGAGATCTCGTTAGTGTAGATATAAAAGACGGTTGTACAACGACGGATCTCGTTAGTCTAGATATAGAAGACGGTTGAATAACGAGAGATCTCGTTATTCTAGATATAGAAGACGGTTGTACAGACGGATCTCGTTAGTCTAGATATAGGAGACGGTTGTACAGACGGATCTCGTTAGTCTAGATATAGAAGGCGGTTGTACAGACGGATCTCGTTAGTCTAGATATAGAAGACGGTTCTACAGACGGATCTCGTTAGTCTAGATATAGAAGACGGTTGTACAGACGGATCTCGTTAGTCTAGATATAGAAGACGGTTGTATAACGAGAGATCTCGTTAGTCTAGATATAGAAGACGGTTATACAGGCGGATCTCGTTAGTCTAGATATAGAAGACGGTTATACAGACGGATTTCGTTAGTCTAGATATAGGAGACGGTTGAATATCGAGAGATCTCGTTAGTCTAGATATAGAAGACGGTTGAATAACGAGAGACCTCGTTAGTCTAGATATAGAAGACGGTTGAATAACGAGAGATCTCGTTAGTCTAGATATAGAAGACGGTTGTACAGACAGATCTCGTTAGTCTAGATATAGAAGACAGTTGTACAGATGGATCTCGTTAGTCTAGATATAGAAGACGGTTGTACAGACGGATCTCGTTAGTCTAGATATAGAAGGCGGTTGTATAGACGGATCTCGTTAGTCTAGATATAGAAGAGGGTTGTAGAACGACGGATCTCGTTAGTCTAGATATAGAAGACGGTTGTACAGACGGATCTCGTTAGTCTAGATATAGAAGACGGTTCTACAGACGGATTTCGTTAGTCTAGATATAGAAGACGGTTGTACAACGACGGATCTCGTTAGTCTAGATATTGAAGACGTTTGTCCAAGGACGTATCTCGTTAGTCTAGATATAGAAGACTGTTGTACAGACGGATCTCGTTAGTCTAGATATAGAAGACGGTTGTACAGACGGATCTCGTTAGTCTAGATATAGAAGACGGGATGTATAACGAGAGATCTCGTTAGTCTAGATATAGAAGACGGTTGTACAGGCGGATCCCGTTAGTCTAGATATAGAAGACGGTTGTACATCGAGAGATCTCGTTAGTCTAGATATAGAAGACGGTTGTACAACGACGGATCTCGTTAGTCTAGATATAGAAGACGGTTGTACAGACCGAACTCGTTAGTCTAGATATTGAAGACGTTTGTCCAACGACGTATCTCGTTAGTCTAGATATAGAAAACTGTTGTACAGACGGATCTCGTTAGTCTAGATATAGAAGACGGTTGTACAGACGGATCTCGTTAGTCTAGATATAGAAGACGGTTGTATAACGAGAGATCTCGTTAGTCTAGATATAGAAGACGGTTGTATAACGAGAGATCTCGTTAGTCTAGATATAGAAGACGGTTGTATAACGAGAGATCTCGTTAGTCTAGATATAGAAGACGGTTGTATAACGAGAGATCTCGTTAGTCTAGATATAGAAGACGGTTGTATAACGAGAGATCTCGTTAGTCTAGATATAGAAGACGGTTGTATAACGAGAGATCTCGTTAGTCTAGATATAGAAGACGGTTGTATAAGGAGAGATCTCGTTAGTCTAGATATAGAAGACGGTTGTACAGACGGATCTCGTTAGTCTAGATATAGAAGACGGTTGTATAACGAGAGACCCGTTAGTCTAGATATAGAAGACGGTTGTATAACGAGAGATGTCGTTAGTCTAGATATAGAAGACGGTTGTACAGACGGATCTCGTTAGTCTAGATATAGATGACGGTTGTACAGACGGTTCTCGTTAGTCTAGATATAGAAGACGGTTGTACAGACGGATCTCGCTAGTCTAGATATAGAAGACGGTTGTACAGACGGATCTCGTTAGTCTAGATATAGAAGACGGTTGTATAACGAGAGACCCGTTAGTCTAGATATAGAAGACGGTTGTATAACGAGAGATGTCGTTAGTCTAGATATAGAAGACGGTTGTACAGACGGATCTCGTTAGTCTAGATATAGAAGACGGTTGTACAGACGGATCTCGTTAGTCTAGATATAGAAGACGGTTGTACAGACGGATCTCGTTAGTCTAGATATAGAAGACGGTTGTACATCGACGGATCTCGTTAGTCTAGATATTGAAGACGTTTGTCCAAGGACGTATCTCGTTAGTCTAGATATAGATGACGGTTGTACAGACGGTTCTCGTTAGTCTAGATATAGAAGACGGTTGTACAGACGGATCTCGGTAGTCTAGATATAGAAGACGGTTGTACAGACGGATCTCGTTAGTCTAGATATAGAAGACGGGATGTATAACGAGAGATCTCGTTAGTCTAGATATAGAAGACGGTTGTACAGGCGGATCCCGTTAGTCTAGATATAGAAGACGGTTGTACATCGAGAGATCTCGTTAGTCTAGATATAGAAGACGGTTGTACAACGACGGATCTCGTTAGTCTAGATATAGAAGACGGTTGTACAGACCGATCTCGTTAGTCTAGATATTGAAGACGTTTGTCCAACGACGTATCTCGTTAGTCTAGATATAGAAAACTGTTGTACAGACGGATCTCGTTAGTCTAGATATAGAAGACGGTTGTACAGACGGATCTCGTTAGTCTAGATATAGAAGACGGTTGTATAACGAGAGATCTCGTTAGTCTAGATATAGAAGACGGTTGTATAACGAGAGATCTCGTTAGTCTAGATATAGAAGACGGTTGTATAACGAGAGATCTCGTTAGTCTAGATATAGAAGACGGTTGTATAACGAGAGATCTCGTTAGTCTAGATATTGAAGACGTTTGTCCAAGGACGTATCTCGTTAGTCTAGATATAGAAGACTGTTGTACAGACGGATCTCGTTAGTCTAGATATAGAAGACGGTTGTACAGACGGATCTCGTTAGTCTAGATATAGAAGACGGGATGTATAACGAGAGATCTCGTTAGTCTAGATATAGAAGACGGTTGTACAGGCGGATCCCGTTAGTCTAGATATAGAAGACGGTTGTACATCGAGAGATCTCGTTAGTCTAGATATAGAAGACGGTTGTACAACGACGGATCTCGTTAGTCTAGATATAGAAGACGGTTGTACAGACCGAACTCGTTAGTCTAGATATTGAAGACGTTTGTCCAACGACGTATCTCGTTAGTCTAGATATAGAAAACTGTTGTACAGACGGATCTCGTTAGTCTAGATATAGAAGACGGTTGTACAGACGGATCTCGTTAGTCTAGATATAGAAGACGGTTGTATAACGAGAGATCTCGTTAGTCTAGATATAGAAGACGGTTGTATAACGAGAGATCTCGTTAGTCTAGATATAGAAGACGGTTGTATAACGAGAGATCTCGTTAGTCTAGATATAGAAGACGGTTGTATAACGAGAGATCTCGTTAGTCTAGATATAGAAGACGGTTGTATAACGAGAGATCTCGTTAGTCTAGATATTGAAGACGTTTGTCCAAGGACGTATCTCGTTAGTCTAGATATAGAAGACTGTTGTACAGACGGATCTCGTTAGTCTAGATATAGAAGACGGTTGTACAGACGGATCTCGTTAGTCTAGATATAGAAGACGGTTGTATAACGAGAGACCCGTTAGTCTAGATATAGAAGACGGTTGTATAACGAGAGATGTCGTTAGTCTAGATATAGAAGACGGTTGTACAGACGGATCTCGTTAGTCTAGATATAGAAGACGGTTGTATAACGAGAGATCTCGTTAGTGTAGATATAAAAGACGGTTGTACAACGAGAGATCTCGGTAGTGTAGATATAAAAGACGGTTGTACAACGACGGATCTCGTTAGTCTAGATATAGAAGACGGTTGTACAACGACGGATCTCGTTAGTCTAGATATTGAAGACGTTTGTCCAAGGACGTATCTCGTTAGTCTAGATATAGAAGACTGTTGTACAGACGGATCTCGTTAGTCTAGATATAGAAGACGGTTGTACAGACGGATCTCGTTAGTCTAGATATAGAAGACGGGATGTATAACGAGAGATCTCGTTAGTCTAGATATAGAAGACGGTTGTACAGGCGGATCCCGTTAGTCTAGATATAGAAGACGGTTGTACATCGAGAGATCTCGTTAGTCTAGATATAGAAGACGGTTGTACAACGACGGATCTCGTTAGTCTAGATATAGAAGACGGTTGTACAGACCGATCTCGTTAGTCTAGATATTGAAGACGTTTGTCCAACGACGTATCTCGTTAGTCTAGATATAGAAAACTGTTGTACAGACGGATCTCGTTAGTCTAGATATAGAAGAGGGTTGTACAGACGGATCTCGTTAGTCTAGATATAGAAGACGGTTGTATAACGAGAGATCTCGTTAGTCTAGATATAGAAGACGGTTGTATAACGAGAGATCTCGTTAGTCTAGATATAGAAGACGGTTGTATAACGAGAGATCTCGTTAGTCTAGATATAGAAGACGGTTGTATAACGAGAGATCTCGTTAGTCTAGATATAGAAGACGGTTGTATAACGAGAGATCTCGTTAGTCTAGATATAGAAGACGGTTGTATAACGAGAGATCTCGTTAGTCTAGATATAGAAGACGGTTGTACAGACGGATCTCGTTAGTCTAGATATAGAAGACGGTTGTATAACGAGAGACCCGTTAGTCTAGATATAGAAGACGGTTGTATAACGAGAGATCTCGTTAGTCTAGATATAGTCGACGGTTGTACAGACGGATCTCGTTAGTCTAGATATAGAAGACGGTTGTATAACGAGAGATCTCGTTAGTGTAGATATAAAAGACGGTTGTACAACGACGGATCTCGTTAGTCTAGATATAGAAGACGGTTGTACAACGACGGATCTCGTTAGTCTAGATATTGAAGACGTTTGTCCAAGGACGTATCTCGTTAGTCTAGATATAGATGACGGTTGTACAGACGTATCTCGTTAGTCTAGATATAGAAGACGGTTGTACAACGACGGATCTCGTTAGTCTAGATATAGAAGAGGGTTGTACAACAACGGATCTCGTTAGTCTAGATATAGAAGACGGTTGCGCAGACGGATCTCGTTAGTCTAGATATAGAAGACGGTTGTATAACGAGAGATCTCGTTAGTCTAGATATAGAAGACGGTTGTATAACGAGAGATCTCGTTAGTCTAGATATAGAAGACGGTTGTATAACGAGAGATCTCGTTAGTCTAGATATAGAAGACGGTTGTACAACGACGGATCTCGTTAGTCTAGATATAGAAGACGGTTGTACAGACCGATCTCGTTAGTCTAGATATTGAAGACGTTTGTCCAAGGACGTATCTCGTTAGTCTAGATATAGAAGACTGTTGTACAGACGGATCTCGTTAGTCTAGATATAGAAGACGGTTGTACAGACGGATCTCGTTAGTCTAGATATAGAAGACGGGATGTATAACGAGAGATCTCGTTAGTCTAGATATAGAAGACGGTTGTACAGGCGGATCCCGTTAGTCTAGATATAGAAGACGGTTGTACATCGAGAGATCTCGTTAGTCTAGATATAGAAGACGGTTGTACAACGACGGATCTCGTTAGTCTAGATATAGAAGATGGTTGTACAGACCGATCTCGTTAGTCTAGATATTGAAGACGTTTGTCCAACGACGTATCTCGTTAGTCTAGATATAGAAAACTGTTGTACAGACGGATCTCGTTAGTCTAGATATAGAAGAGGGTTGTACAGACGGATCTCGTTAGTCTAGATATAGAAGACGGTTGTATAACGAGAGATCTCGTTAGTCTAGATATAGAAGACGGTTGTATAGACGGATCTCGTTAGTCTAGATATAGAAGAGGGTTGTACAACGACGGATCTCGTTAGTCTAGATATAGAAGGCGGTTGTACAGACGGATCCCGTTAGTCTAGATATAGAAGACGGTTGTACAACGACGGATCACGTTAGTCTAGATATTGAAGACGTTTGTCCAAGGACGTATCTCGTTAGTCTAGATATACATGACGGATGTACAGACGGATCTCGTTAGTCTAGACATAGAAGACGGTTGTACAGACAGAGCTCGTTAGTCTAGATATAGAAGACGGATCTCGTTAGTCTAGATATAGAAGACGGTTGTACAGACGGATCTCGTTAGTCTAGATATAGAAGACGGTTGTACAGACGGATCTCGTTAGTCTAGATATAGAAGACGGTTGTATAACGAGAGATCTCGTTAGTGTAGATATAAAAGACGGTTGTACAACGACGGATCTCGTTAGTCTAGATATAGAAGACGGTTGTACAGACGGATCTCGTTAGTCTAGATATAGAAGACGGTTGTACAGACGGATCTCGTTAGTCTAGATATAGAAGACGGTTGTATAACGAGAGATCTCGTTAGTGTAGATATAAAAGACGGTTGTACAACGACGGATCTCGTTAGTCTAGATATAGAAGACGGTTGTACAGACGGATCTCGTTAGTCTAGATATAGAAGACGGTTGTACAGACGGATCTCGTTAGTCTAGATATAGAAGACGGTTGTACAGACGGATCTCGTTAGTCTAGATATAGAAGACGGTTGTATAACGAGAGATCTCGTTAGTCTAGATATAGAAGACGGTTGTATAGACGGATCTCGTTAGTCTAGATATAGAAGAGGGTTGTACAACGACGGATCTCGTTAGTCTAGATATAGAAGGCGGTTGTACAGACGGATCCCGTTAGTCTAGATATAGAAGACGGTTGTACAACGACGGATCACGTTAGTCTAGATATTGAAGACGTTTGTCCAAGGACGTATCTCGTTAGTCTAGATATAGATGACGGATGTACAGACGGATCTCGTTAGTCTAGACATAGAAGACGGTTGTACAGACAGAGCTCGTTAGTCTAGATATAGAAGACGGATCTCGTTAGTCTAGATATAGAAGACGGTTGTACAGACGGATCTCGTTAGTCTAGATATAGAAGACGGTTGTACAGACGGATCTCGTTAGTCTAGATATAGAAGACGGTTGTATAACGAGAGATCTCGTTAGTGTAGATATAAAAGACGGTTGTACAACGACGGATCTCGTTAGTCTAGATATAGAAGACGGTTGTACAGACGGATCTCGTTAGTCTAGATATAGAAGACGGTTGTACAGACGGATCTCGTTAGTCTAGATATAGAAGACGGTTGTATAACGAGAGATCTCGTTAGTGTAGATATAAAAGACGGTTGTACAACGACGGATCTCGTTAGTCTAGATATAGAAGACGGTTGTACAGACGGATCTCGTTAGTCTAGATATAGAAGACGGTTGTACAGACGGATCTCGTTAGTCTAGATATAGAAGACGGTTGTATAACGAGAGATCTCGTTAGTCTAGATATAGAAGACGGTTGTATAACGAGAGATCTCGTTAGTCTAGATATAGAAGACGGTTGTATAACGAGAGATCTCGTTAGTCTAGATATAGAAGACGGTTGTACAGACGGATCTCGTTAGTCTAGATATAGAAGACGGTTGTATAACGAGAGACCCGTTAGTCTAGATATAGAAGACGGTTGTATAACGAGAGATCTCGTTAGTCTAGATATAGTCGACGGTTGTACAGACGGATCTCGTTAGTCTAGATATAGAAGACGGTTGTGTAACGAGAGATCTCGTTAGTGTAGATATAAAAGACGGTTGTACAACGACGGATCTCGTTAGTCTAGATATAGAAGACGGTTGTACATCGACGGATCTCGTTAGTCTAGATATTGAAGACGTTTGTCCAAGGACGTATCTCGTTAGTCTAGATATAGATGACGGTTGTACAGACGTATCTCGTTAGTCTAGATATAGAAGACGGTTGTACAACGACGGATCTCGTTAGTCTAGATATAGAAGAGGGTTGTACAACAACGGATCTCGTTAGTCTAGATATAGAAGACGGTTGCGCAGACGGATCTCGTTAGTCTAGATATAGAAGACGGTTGTATAACGAGAGATCTCGTTAGTCTAGATATAGAAGACGGTTGTATAACGAGAGATCTCGTTAGTCTAGATAGAGAAGACGGTTGTATAACGAGAGATCTCGTTAGTCTAGATATAGAAGACGGTTGTACAGACGGATCTCGTTAGTCTAGATATAGAAGACGGTTGTATAACGAGAGATCTCGTTAGTGTAGATATAAAAGACGGTTGTACAACGAGAGATCTCGTTAGTGTAGATATAAAAGACGGTTGTACAACGACGGATCTCGTTAGTCTAGATATAGAAGACGGTTGTACAACGACGGATCTCGTTAGTCTAGATTTTGAAGACCTTTGTCCAAGGACGTATCTCGTTAGTATAGATATAGATGACGGTTGTACAGACGTATCTCGTTAGTCTAGATATAGAAGACGGTTGTACAACGACGGATCTCGTTAGTCTAGATATAGAAGAGGGTTGTACAACAACGGATCTCGTTAGTCTAGATATAGAAGACGGTTGCGCAGACGGATCTCGTTAGTCTAGATATAGAAGACGGTTGTATAATGAGAGATCTCGTTAGTCTAGATATAGAAGACGGTTGTATAACGAGAGATCTCGTTAGTCTAGATATAGAAGACGGTTGTACAGGCGGATCTCGTTAGTCTAGATATAGAAGACGGTTGTATAACGAGAGACCCGTTAGTCTAGATATAGAAGACGGTTGTATAACGAGAGATCTCGATAGTCTAGATATAGAAGACGGTTGTACAACGACGGATCTCGTTAGTCTAGATATAGAAGACGGTTGTATAACGAGAGATCTCGTTAGTGTAGATATAAAAGACGGTTGTACAACGACGGATCTCGTTAGTCTAGATATAGAAGACGGTTCAATAACGAGAGATCTCGTTATTCTAGATATAGAAGACGGTTGTACAGACGGATCTCGTTAGTCTAGATATAGGAGACGGTTGTACAGACGGATCTCGTTAGTCTAGATATAGAAGGCGGTTGTACAGACGGATCTCGTTAGTCTAGATATAGAAGACGGTTCTACAGACGGATCTCGTTAGTCTAGATATAGAAGACGGTTGTACAGACGGATCTCGTTAGTCTAGATATAGAAGACGGTTGTATAACGAGAGATCTCGTTAGTCTAGATATAGAAGACGGTTATACAGGCGGATCTCGTTAGTCTAGATATAGAAGACGGTTATACAGACGGATTTCGTTAGTCTAGATATAGGAGACGGTTGAATATCGAGAGATCTCGTTAGTCTAGATATAGAAGACGGTTGAATAACGAGAGACCTCGTTAGTCTAGATATAGAAGACGGTTGAATAACGAGAGATCTCGTTAGTCTAGATATAGAAGACGGTTGTACAGACAGATCTCGTTAGTCTAGATATAGAAGACAGTTGTACAGATGGATCTCGTTAGTCTAGATATAGAAGACGGTTGTACAGACGGATCTCGTTAGTCTAGATATAGAAGGCGGTTGTATAGACGGATCTCGTTAGTCTAGATATAGAAGAGGGTTGTAGAACGACGGATCTCGTTAGTCTAGATATAGAAGACGGTTGTACAGACGGATCTCGTTAGTCTAGATATAGAAGACGGTTCTACAGACGGATTTCGTTAGTCTAGATATAGAAGACGGTTGTACAACGACGGATCTCGTTAGTCTAGATATTGAAGACGTTTGTCCAAGGACGTATCTCGTTAGTCTAGATATAGAAGACTGTTGTACAGACGGATCTCGTTAGTCTAGATATAGAAGACGGTTGTACAGACGGATCTCGTTAGTCTAGATATAGAAGACGGGATGTATAACGAGAGATCTCGTTAGTCTAGATATAGAAGACGGTTGTACAGGCGGATCCCGTTAGTCTAGATATAGAAGACGGTTGTACATCGAGAGATCTCGTTAGTCTAGATATAGAAGACGGTTGTACAACGACGGATCTCGTTAGTCTAGATATAGAAGACGGTTGTACAGACCGAACTCGTTAGTCTAGATATTGAAGACGTTTGTCCAACGACGTATCTCGTTAGTCTAGATATAGAAAACTGTTGTACAGACGGATCTCGTTAGTCTAGATATAGAAGACGGTTGTACAGACGGATCTCGTTAGTCTAGATATAGAAGACGGTTGTATAACGAGAGATCTCGTTAGTCTAGATATAGAAGACGGTTGTATAACGAGAGATCTCGTTAGTCTAGATATAGAAGACGGTTGTATAACGAGAGATCTCGTTAGTCTAGATATAGAAGACGGTTGTATAACGAGAGATCTCGTTAGTCTAGATATAGAAGACGGTTGTATAACGAGAGATCTCGTTAGTCTAGATATAGAAGACGGTTGTATAAGGAGAGATCTCGTTAGTCTAGATATAGAAGACGGTTGTATAACGAGAGATCTCGTTAGTGTAGATATAAAAGACGGTTGTACAACGACGGATCTCGTTAGTCTAGATATAGAAGACGGTTGAATAACGAGAGATCTCGTTATTCTAGATATAGAAGACGGTTGTACAGACGGATCTCGTTAGTCTAGATATAGGAGACGGTTGTACAGACGGATCTCGTTAGTCTAGATATAGAAGGCGGTTGTACAGACGGATCTCGTTAGTCTAGATATAGAAGACGGTTCTACAGACGGATCTCGTTAGTCTAGATATAGAAGACGGTTGTACAGACGGATCTCGTTAGTCTAGATATAGAAGACGGTTGTATAACGAGAGATCTCGTTAGTCTAGATATAGAAGACGGTTATACAGGCGGATCTCGTTAGTCTAGATATAGAAGACGGTTATACAGACGGATTTCGTTAGTCTAGATATAGGAGACGGTTGAATATCGAGAGATCTCGTTAGTCTAGATATAGAAGACGGTTGAATAACGAGAGACCTCGTTAGTCTAGATATAGAAGACGGTTGAATAACGAGAGATCTCGTTAGTCTAGATATAGAAGACGGTTGTACAGACAGATCTCGTTAGTCTAGATATAGAAGACAGTTGTACAGATGGATCTCGTTAGTCTAGATATAGAAGACGGTTGTACAGACGGATCTCGTTAGTCTAGATATAGAAGGCGGTTGTATAGACGGATCTCGTTAGTCTAGATATAGAAGAGGGTTGTAGAACGACGGATCTCGTTAGTCTAGATATAGAAGACGGTTGTACAGACGGATCTCGTTAGTCTAGATATAGAAGACGGTTCTACAGACGGATTTCGTTAGTCTAGATATAGAAGACGGTTGTACAACGACGGATCTCGTTAGTCTAGATATTGAAGACGTTTGTCCAAGGACGTATCTCGTTAGTCTAGATATAGAAGACTGTTGTACAGACGGATCTCGTTAGTCTAGATATAGAAGACGGTTGTACAGACGGATCTCGTTAGTCTAGATATAGAAGACGGGATGTATAACGAGAGATCTCGTTAGTCTAGATATAGAAGACGGTTGTACAGGCGGATCCCGTTAGTCTAGATATAGAAGACGGTTGTACATCGAGAGATCTCGTTAGTCTAGATATAGAAGACGGTTGTACAACGACGGATCTCGTTAGTCTAGATATAGAAGACGGTTGTACAGACCGAACTCGTTAGTCTAGATATTGAAGACGTTTGTCCAACGACGTATCTCGTTAGTCTAGATATAGAAAACTGTTGTACAGACGGATCTCGTTAGTCTAGATATAGAAGACGGTTGTACAGACGGATCTCGTTAGTCTAGATATAGAAGACGGTTGTATAACGAGAGATCTCGTTAGTCTAGATATAGAAGACGGTTGTATAACGAGAGATCTCGTTAGTCTAGATATAGAAGACGGTTGTATAACGAGAGATCTCGTTAGTCTAGATATAGAAGACGGTTGTATAACGAGAGATCTCGTTAGTCTAGATATAGAAGACGGTTGTATAACGAGAGATCTCGTTAGTCTAGATATAGAAGACGGTTGTATAACGAGAGATCTCGTTAGTCTAGATATAGAAGACGGTTGTATAAGGAGAGATCTCGTTAGTCTAGATATAGAAGACGGTTGTACAGACGGATCTCGTTAGTCTAGATATAGAAGACGGTTGTATAACGAGAGACCCGTTAGTCTAGATATAGAAGACGGTTGTATAACGAGAGATGTCGTTAGTCTAGATATAGAAGACGGTTGTACAGACGGATCTCGTTAGTCTAGATATAGATGACGGTTGTACAGACGGTTCTCGTTAGTCTAGATATAGAAGACGGTTGTACAGACGGATCTCGCTAGTCTAGATATAGAAGACGGTTGTACAGACGGATCTCGTTAGTCTAGATATAGAAGACGGTTGTATAACGAGAGACCCGTTAGTCTAGATATAGAAGACGGTTGTATAACGAGAGATGTCGTTAGTCTAGATATAGAAGACGGTTGTACAGACGGATCTCGTTAGTCTAGATATAGAAGACGGTTGTACAGACGGATCTCGTTAGTCTAGATATAGAAGACGGTTGTACAGACGGATCTCGTTAGTCTAGATATAGAAGACGGTTGTACATCGACGGATCTCGTTAGTCTAGATATTGAAGACGTTTGTCCAAGGACGTATCTCGTTAGTCTAGATATAGATGACGGTTGTACAGACGGTTCTCGTTAGTCTAGATATAGAAGACGGTTGTACAGACGGATCTCGGTAGTCTAGATATAGAAGACGGTTGTACAGACGGATCTCGTTAGTCTAGATATAGAAGACGGGATGTATAACGAGAGATCTCGTTAGTCTAGATATAGAAGACGGTTGTACAGGCGGATCCCGTTAGTCTAGATATAGAAGACGGTTGTACATCGAGAGATCTCGTTAGTCTAGATATAGAAGACGGTTGTACAACGACGGATCTCGTTAGTCTAGATATAGAAGACGGTTGTACAGACCGATCTCGTTAGTCTAGATATTGAAGACGTTTGTCCAACGACGTATCTCGTTAGTCTAGATATAGAAAACTGTTGTACAGACGGATCTCGCTAGTCTAGATATAGAAGACGGTTGTACAGACGGATCTCATTAGTCTAGATATAGAAGACGGTTGTATAACGAGAGATCTCGTTAGTCTAGATATAGAAGACGGTTGTATAACGAGAGATCTCGTTAGTCTAGATATAGAAGACGGTTGTATAACGAGAGATCTCGTTAGTCTAGATATAGAAGACGGTTGTATAACGAGAGATCTCGTTAGTCTAGATATAGAAGACGGTTGTATAACGAGAGATCTCGTTAGTCTAGATATAGAAGACGGTTGTACAGACGGATCTCGTTAGTCTAGATGTAGAAGACGGTTGTATAACGAGAGACCCGTTAGTCTAGATATAGAAGACGGTTGTATAACGAGAGATGTCGTTAGTCTAGATATAGAAGACGGTTGTACAGACGGATCTCGTTAGTCTAGATATAGAAGACGGTTGTACAGACGGATCTCGTTAGTCTAGATATAGAAGACGGTTGTACAGACGGATCTCGTTAGTCTAGATATAGAAGACGGTTGTACAGACGGATCTCGTTAGTCTAGATATAGAAGACGGTTGTATAACGAGAGATCTCGTTAGTCTAGATATAGAAGACGGTTGTACAGACGGATCTCGTTAGTCTAGATATAGAAGACGGGATGTATAACGAGAGATCTCGTTAGTCTTGATATAGAAGACGGTTGTACAGACGGATCCCGTTAGTCTAGGTATAGAAGACGGTTGTACATCGAGAGATCTCGTTAGTCTAGATATAGAAAACGGTTGTACAGACGGTTCTCGTTAGTCTAGATATAGAAAACGGTTGTACAGACGGTTCTCGTTAGTCTAGATATAGAAGACGGTTGTACAGACGGATCTCGGTAGTCTAGATATAGAAGACGGTTGTACAGACGGATCTCGTTAGTCTAGATATAGAAGACGGGATGTATAACGAGAGATCTCGTTAGTCTAGATATAGAAGACGGTTGTACAGGCGGATCCCGTTAGTCTAGATATAGAAGACGGTTGTACATCGAGAGATCTCGTTAGTCTAGATATAGAAGACGGTTGTACAACGACGGATCTCGTTAGTCTAGATATAGAAGACGGTTGTACAGACCGATCTCGTTAGTCTAGATATTGAAGACGTTTGTCCAACGACGTATCTCGTTAGTCTAGATATAGAAAACTGTTGTACAGACGGATCTCGTTAGTCTAGATATAGAAGACGGTTGTACAGACGGATCTCGTTAGTCTAGATATAGAAGACGGTTATACAGACGGATTTCGTTAGTCTAGATATAGAAGACGGTTGAATATCGAGAGATCTCGTTAGTCTAGATATAGAAGACGGGATGTACATCGAGAGATCTCGTTAGTCTAGATATAGAAAACGGTTGTACAGACGGTTCTCGTTAGTCTAGATATAGAAAACGGTTGTACAGACGGTTCTCGTTAGTCTAGATATAGAAGACGGTTGTACAGACGGATCTCGGTAGTCTAGATATAGAAGACGGTTGTACAGACGGATCTCGTTAGTCTAGATATAGAAGACGGGATGTATAACGAGAGATCTCGTTAGTCTAGATATAGAAGACGGTTGTACAGGCGGATCCCGTTAGTCTAGATATAGAAGACGGTTGTACATCGAGAGATCTCGTTAGTCTAGATATAGAAGACGGTTGTACAACGACGGATCTCGTTAGTCTAGATATAGAAAACGGTTGTACAGACGGTTCTCGTTAGTCTAGATATAGAAAACGGTTGTACAGACGGTTCTCGTTAGTCTAGATATAGAAGACGGTTGTACAGACGGATCTCGGTAGTCTAGATATAGAAGACGGTTGTACAGACGGATCTCGTTAGTCTAGATATAGAAGACGGGATGTATAACGAGAGATCTCGTTAGTCTAGATATAGAAGACGGTTGTACAGGCGGATCCCGTTAGTCTAGATATAGAAGACGGTTGTACATCGAGAGATCTCGTTAGTCTAGATATAGAAGACGGTTGTACAACGACGGATCTCGTTAGTCTAGATATAGAAGACGGTTGTACAGACCGATCTCGTTAGTCTAGATATTGAAGACGTTTGTCCAACGACGTATCTCGTTAGTCTAGATATAGAAAACTGTTGTACAGACGGATCTCGTTAGTCTAGATATAGAAGACGGTTGTACAGACGGATCTCGTTAGTCTAGATATAGAAGACGGTTATACAGACGGATTTCGTTAGTCTAGATATAGAAGACGGTTGAATATCGAGAGATCTCGTTAGTCTAGATATAGAAGACGGGATGTACATCGAGAGATCTCGTTAGTCTAGATATAGAAAACGGTTGTACAGACGGTTCTCGTTAGTCTAGATATAGAAAACGGTTGTACAGACGGTTCTCGTTAGTCTAGATATAGAAGACGGTTGTACAGACGGATCTCGGTAGTCTAGATATAGAAGACGGTTGTACAGACGGATCTCGTTAGTCTAGATATAGAAGACGGGATGTATAACGAGAGATCTCGTTAGTCTAGATATAGAAGACGGTTGTACAGGCGGATCCCGTTAGTCTAGATATAGAAGACGGTTGTACATCGAGAGATCTCGTTAGTCTAGATATAGAAGACGGTTGTACAACGACGGATCTCGTTAGTCTAGATATAGAAGACGGTTGTACAGACCGATCTCGTTAGTCTAGATATTGAAGACGTTTGTCCAACGACGTATCTCGTTAGTCTAGATATAGAAAACTGTTGTACAGACGGATCTCGTTAGTCTAGATATAGAAGACGGTTGTACAGACGGATCTCGTTAGTCTAGATATAGAAGACGGTTGTATAACGAGAGATCTCGTTAGTCTAGATGTAGAAGACGGTTGTATAACGAGAGATCTCGTTAGTCTAGATATAGAAGACGGTTGTATAACGAGAGATCTCGTTAGTCTAGATATAGAAGACGGTTGTATAACGAGAGATCTCGTTAGTCTAGATATAGAAGACGGTTGTATAACGAGAGATCTCGTTAGTCTAGATATAGAAGACGGTTGTACAGACGGATCTCGTTAGTCTAGATATAGAAGACGGTTGTATAACGAGAGACCCGTTAGTCTAGATATAGAAGACGGTTGTATAACGAGAGATGTCGTTAGTCTAGATATAGAAGACGGTTGTACAGACGGATCTCGTTAGTCTAGATATAGAAGACGGTTGTACAGACGGATCTCGTTAGTCTAGATATAGAAGACGGTTGTACAGACGGATCTCGTTAGTCTAGATATAGAAGACGGTTGTACAGACGGATCTCGTTAGTCTAGATATAGAAGACGGTTCTACAGACGGATTTCGTTAGTCTAGATATAGAAGACGGTTGAATAACGAGAGACCTCGTTAGTCTAGATATAGAAGACGGTTGAATAACGAGAGATCTCGTTAGTCTAGATATAGAAGACGGTTGTACAGACGGATCTCGTTAGTCTAGATATAGAAGAGGGTTGTACAACGACGGATCTCGTTAGTCTAGATATAGAAGACGGTTGTACAGACGGATCTCGTTAGTCTAGATATAGAAGACGGTTCTACAGACGGATTTCGTTAGTCTAGATATAGAAGACGGGATGTATAACGAGAGATCTCGTTAGTCTAGATATAGAAGACGGTTATACAGATGGTTCTCGTTAGTCTAGATATAGAAGACGGTTGTACAGACGGATCTCGGTAGTCTAGATATAGAAGACGGTTGTACAACGACGGATCTCGTTAGTCTAGATATAGAAGACGGCTGTACAGACGGATCTCGTTAGTCTAGATATAGAAGACGGTTGTATAACGAGAGACCCGTTAGTCTAGATATAGAAGACGGTTGTATAACGAGAGATGTCGTTAGTCTAGATATAGAAGACGGTTGTACAGACGGATCTCGTTAGTCTAGATATAGAAGACGGTTGTACAGACGGATCTCGTTAGTCTAGATATAGAAGACGGTTGTACAGGCGGATCTCGTTAGTCTAGATATAGAAGACGGTTGTACAGACGGATCTCGTTAGTCTAGATATAGAAGACGGTTGTACATCGACGGATCTCGTTAGTCTAGATATTGAAGACGTTTGTCCAAGGACGTATCTCGTTAGTCTAGATATAGATGACGGTTGTACAGACGGATCTCGTTAGTCTAGATATAGAAGACGGTTGTATAACGAGAGACCCGTTAGTCTAGATATAGAAGACGGTTGTATAACGAGAGATGTCGTTAGTCTAGATATAGAAGACGGTTGTACAGACGGATCTCGTTAGTCTAGATATAGAAGACGGTTGTACAGACGGATCTCGTTAGTCTAGATATAGAAGACGGTTGTACAGACGGATCTCGTTAGTCTAGATATAGAAGACGGTTGTACAGACGGATCTCGTTAGTCTAGATATAGAAGACGGTTGTATAACGAGAGATCTCGTTAGTCTAGATATAGAAGACGGTTATACAGACGGATCTCGTTAGTCTAGATATAGAAGACGGTTATACAGACGGATTTCGTTAGTCTAGATATAGAAGACGGTTGAATATCGAGAGATCTCGTTAGTCTAGATATAGAAGACGGTTGTACAGACGGATCTCGTTAGTCTAGATATAGAAGACGGGATGTATAACGAGAGATCTCGTTAGTCTTGATATAGAAGACGGTTGTACAGACGGATCCCGTTAGTCTAGGTATAGAAGACGGTTGTACATCGAGAGATCTCGTTAGTCTAGATATAGAAAACGGTTGTACAGACGGTTCTCGTTAGTCTAGATATAGAAAACGGTTGTACAGACGGTTCTCGTTAGTCTAGATATAGAAGACGGTTGTACAGACGGATCTCGGTAGTCTAGATATAGAAGACGGTTGTACAGACGGATCTCGTTAGTCTAGATATAGAAGACGGGATGTATAACGAGAGATCTCGTTAGTCTAGATATAGAAGACGGTTGTACAGGCGGATCCCGTTAGTCTAGATATAGAAGACGGTTGTACATCGAGAGATCTCGTTAGTCTAGATATAGAAGACGGTTGTACAACGACGGATCTCGTTAGTCTAGATATAGAAGACGGTTGTACAGACCGATCTCGTTAGTCTAGATATTGAAGACGTTTGTCCAACGACGTATCTCGTTAGTCTAGATATAGAAAACTGTTGTACAGACGGATCTCGTTAGTCTAGATATAGAAGACGGTTGTACAGACGGATCTCGTTAGTCTAGATATAGAAGACGGTTGTATAACGAGAGATCTCGTTAGTCTAGATATAGAAGACGGTTGTATAACGAGAGATCTCGTTAGTCTAGATATAGAAGACGGTTGTATAACGAGAGATCTCGTTAGTCTAGATATAGAAGACGGTTGTATAACGAGAGATCTCGTTAGTCTAGATATAGAAGACGGTTGTATAACGAGAGATCTCGTTAGTCTAGATATAGAAGACGGTTGTATAACGAGAGATCTCGTTAGTCTAGATATAGAAGACGGTTGTACAGACGGATCTCGTTAGTCTAGATATAGAAGACGGTTGTATAACGAGAGACCCGTTAGTCTAGATATAGAAGACGGTTGTATAACGAGAGATGTCGTTAGTCTAGATATAGAAGACGGTTGTACAGACGGATCTCGTTAGTCTAGATATAGAAGACGGTTGCACAGACGGATCTCGTTAGTCTAGATATAGAAGACGGTTGTACAGACGGATCTCGTTAGTCTAGATATAGAAGAGGGTTGTACAACGACGGATCTCGTTAGTCTAGATATAGAAGACGGTTGTACAGACGGATCTCGTTAGTCTAGATATAGAAGACGGTTCTACAGACGGATTTCGTTAGTCTAGATATAGAAGACGGGATGTATAACGAGAGATCTCGTTAGTCTAGATATAGAAGACGGTTATACAGATGGTTCTCGTTAGTCTAGATATAGAAGACGGTTGTACAGACGGATCTCGGTAGTCTAGATATAGAAGACGGTTGTACAACGACGGATCTCGTTAGTCTAGATATAGAAGACGGCTGTACAGACGGATCTCGTTAGTCTAGATATAGAAGGCGGTTGTACAGACGCATCTCGTAAGTCCAGATATAGAAGACGGTTGTACAGACGGATCTCGTTAGTCTAGATATAGAAGACGGTTGTACAGACGGATCTCGTTAGTCTAGATATAGAAGAGGGTTGTATAACGAGAGATCTCGTTAGTCTAGATATAGAAGATGGTTGTACAGACGGATCTCGTTAGTCCAGATAAAGAAGACGGTTGTACTGACGGATCTCGTTAGTCTAGATATAGAAGACGGTTGTACACACAGAGCTCGTTAGTCTAGATATAGAAGACGGATCTCGTTAGTCTAGATATAGAAGACGGTTGTACAGACGGATCTCGTTAGTCTAGATATAGAAGACGGTTGTATAACGAGAGACCCGTTAGTCTAGATATAGAAGACGGTTGAATAACGAGAGACCTCGTTAGTCTAGATATAGAAGACGGTTGAATAACGAGAGATCTCGTTAGTCTAGATATAGAAGACGGTTGTACAGACGGATCTCGTTAGTCTAGATATAGAAGAGGGTTGTACAACGACGGATCTCGTTAGTCTAGATATAGAAGACGGTTGTACAGACGGATCTCGTTAGTCTAGATATAGAAGACGGTTGTACAGACGGATCTCGTTAGTCTAGATATAGAAGACGGTTCTACAGACGGATCTCGTTAGTGTAGGTATAGAAGACGGTTGTACATCGAGAGATCTCGTTAGTCTAGATATAGAAGACGGTTGTACAGACGGATCTCGTTAGTCTAGATATAGAAGAGGGTTGTACAACGACGGATCTCGTTAGTCTAGATATAGAAGACGGTTGTACAGACGGATCTCGTTAGTCTAGATATAGAAGACGGTTCTACAGACGGATTTCGTTAGTCTAGATATAGAAGACGGTTGAATAACGAGAGACCTCGTTAGTCTAGATATAGAAGACGGTTGAATAACGAGAGATCTCGTTAGTCTAGATATAGAAGACGGTTGTACAGACGGATCTCGTTAGTCTAGATATAGAAGAGGGTTGTACAACGACGGATCTCGTTAGTCTAGATATAGAAGACGGTTGTACAGACGGATCTCGTTAGTCTAGATATAGAAGACGGTTCTACAGACGGATTTCGTTAGTCTAGATATAGAAGACGGGATGTATAAGGAGAGATCTCGTTAGTCTAGATATAGAAGACGGTTATACAGATGGTTCTCGTTAGTCTAGATATAGAAGACGGTTGTACAGACGGATCTCGGTAGTCTAGATATAGAAGACGGTTGTACAACGACGGATCTCGTTAGTCTAGATATAGAAGACGGCTGTACAGACGGATCTCGTTAGTCTAGATATAGAAGGCGGTTGTACAGACGCATCTCGTAAGTCCAGATATAGAAGACGGTTGTACAGACGGATCTCGTTAGTCTAGATATAGAAGACGGTTGTACAGACGGATCTCGTTAGTCTAGATATAGAAGAGGGTTGTATAACGAGAGATCTCGTTAGTCTAGATATAGAAGATGGTTGTACAGACGGATCTCGTTAGTCCAGATAAAGAAGACGGTTGTACTGACGGATCTCGTTAGTCTAGATATAGAAGACGGTTGTACAGACGGATCTCGTTAGTCTAGACATAGAAGACGGTTGTACACACAGAGCTCGTTAGTCTAGATATAGAAGACGGATCTCGTTAGTCTAGATATAGAAGACGGTTGTATAACGAGAGACCCGTTAGTCTAGATATAGAAGACGGTTGAATAACGAGAGACCTCGTTAGTCTAGATATAGAAGACGGTTGAATAACGAGAGATCTCGTTAGTCTAGATATAGAAGACGGTTGTACAGACGGATCTCGTTAGTCTAGATATAGAAGAGGGTTGTACAACGACGGATCTCGTTAGTCTAGATATAGAAGACGGTTGTACAGACGGATCTCGTTAGTCTAGATATAGAAGACGGTTGTACAGGCGGATCTCGTTAGTCTAGATATAGAAGACGGTTGTACAGACGGATCTCGTTAGTCTAGATATAGAAGACGGTTGTACAGACGGATCTCGTTAGTCTAGATATAGAAGACGGTTGTATAACGAGAGATCTCGTTAGTCTAGATATAGAAGACGGTTATACAGACGGATCTCGTTAGTCTAGATATAGAAGACGGTTATACAGACGGATTTCGTTAGTCTAGATATAGAAGACGGTTATACAGACGGATCTCGTTAGTCTAGATATAGAAGACGGTTATACAGACGGATTTCGTTAGTCTAGATATAGAAGACGGTTGAATATCGAGAGATCTCGTTAGTCTAGATATAGAAGACGGTTGAATAACGAGAGACCTCGTTAGTCTAGATATAGAAGACGGTTGAATAACGAGAGATCTCGTTAGTCTAGATATAGAAGACGGTTGTACAGACGGATCTCGTTAGTCTAGATATAGAAGACGGTTCTACAGACGGATTTCGTTAGTCTAGATATAGAAGACGGTTGTATAACGAGAGATCTCGTTATTCTAGATATAGAAGAGGGTTGTATAACGAGAGATCTCGTTAGTCTAGATATAGAAGATGGTTGTACAGACGGATCTCGTTAGTCCAGATAAAGAAGACGGTTGTACAGACGGATCTCGTTAGTCTAGATATAGAAGACGGTTGTACAGACGGATCTCGTTAGTCTAGATATAGAAGACGGGATGTATAACGAGAGATCTCGTTAGTCTTGATATAGAAGACGGTTGTACAGACGGATCCCGTTAGTCTAGGTATAGAAGACGGTTGTACATCGAGAGATCTCGTTAGTCTAGATATAGAAAACGGTTGTACAGACGGTTCTCGTTAGTCTAGATATAGAAGACCTTTGTCCAAGGACGTATCTCGTTAGTCTAGATATAGATGACGGTTGTACAGACGTATCTCGTTAGTCTAGATATAGAAGACGGTTGTACAACGACGGATCTCGTTAGTCTAGATATAGAAGAGGGTTGTACAACAACGGATCTCGTTAGTCTAGATATAGAAGACGGTTGCGCAGACGGATCTCGTTAGTCTAGATATAGAAGACGGTTGTATAATGAGAGATCTCGTTAGTCTAGATATAGAAGACGGTTGTACAGACGGATCTCGTTAGTCTAGATATAGAAGACGGTTGTACAGACGGATCTCGTTAGTCTAGATATAGAAGACGGTTGTATAACGAGAGATCTCGTTAGTCTAGATATAGAAGACGGTTGTACAGACGGATCTCGTTAGTCTAGATATAGAAGACGGTTGTACAGACGGATCTCGTTAGTCTAGATATAGAAGACGGTTGTATAACGAGAGATCTCGTTAGTCTAGATATAGAAGACGGTTATACAGACGGATCTCGTTAGTCTAGATATAGAAGACGGTTGTACAGACGGATCTCGTTAGTCTAGATATAGAAGACGGTTGTACAGACGGATCTCGTTAGTCTAGATATAGAAGACGGTTGTATAACGAGAGATCTCGTTAGTGTAGATATAAAAGACGGTTGTACAACGACGGATCTCGTTAGTCTAGATATAGAAGACGGTTGTACAGACGGATCTCGTTAGTCTAGATATAGAAGACGGTTGTACAGACGGATCTCGTTAGTCTAGATATAGAAGACGGTTGTACAGACGGATCTCGTTAGTCTAGATATAGAAGACGGTTGTACAGACGGATCTCGTTAGTCTAGATATAGAAGACGGTTGTACAGACGGATCTCGTTAGTCTAGATATAGAAGACGGTTGTATAACGAGAGATCTCGTTAGTCTAGATATAGAAGACGGTTGTATAGACGGATCTCGTTAGTCTAGATATAGAAGAGGGTTGTACAACGACGGATCTCGTTAGTCTAGATATAGAAGGCGGTTGTACAGACGGATCCCGTTAGTCTAGATATAGAAGACGGTTGTACAACGACGGATCACGTTAGTCTAGATATTGAAGACGTTTGTCCAAGGACGTATCTCGTTAGTCTAGATATAGATGACGGATGTACAGACGGATCTCGTTAGTCTAGACATAGAAGACGGTTGTACAGACAGAGCTCGTTAGTCTAGATATAGAAGACGGATCTCGTTAGTCTAGATATAGAAGACGGTTGTACAGACGGATCTCGTTAGTCTAGATATAGAAGACGGTTATACAGACGGATCTCGTTAGTCTAGATATAGAAGACGGTTGTACAGACGGATCTCGTTAGTCTAGATATAGAAGACGGTTGTACAACGACGGATCTCGTTAGTCTAGATATAGAAGACGGTTGTATAACGAGAGATCTCGTTAGTCTAGATATAGAAGACGGTTGTACAGACGGATCTCGTTAGTCTAGATATAGAAGACGGTTGTATAACGAGAGACCCGTTAGTCTAGATATAGAAGACGGTTGTATAACGAGAGATCTCGTTAGTCTAGATATAGTCGACGGTTGTACAGACGGATCTCGTTAGTCTAGATATAGAAGACGGTTGTATAACGAGAGATCTCGTTAGTGTAGATATAAAAGACGGTTGTACAACGACGGATCTCGTTAGTCTAGATATAGAAGACGGTTGTACATCGACGGATCTCGTTAGTCTAGATATTGAAGACGTTTGTCCAAGGACGTATCTCGTTAGTCTAGATATAGATGACGGTTGTACAGACGTATCTCGTTAGTCTAGATATAGAAGACGGTTGTACAACGACGGATCTCGTTAGTCTAGATATAGAAGAGGGTTTTACAACAACGGATCTCGTTAGTCTAGATATAGAAGACGGTTGTATAACGAGAGATCTCGTTAGTCTAGATATAGAAGACGGTTGTATAACGAGAGATCTCGTTAGTCTAGATATAGAAGACGGTTGTACAGACGGATCTCGTTAGTCTAGATATAGAAGACGGTTGTATAACGAGAGATCTCGTTAGTGTAGATATAAAAGACGGTTGTACAACGAGAGATCTCGTTAGTGTAGATATAAAAGACGGTTGTACAACGACGGATCTCGTTAGTCTAGATATAGAAGACGGTTGTACAACGACGGATCTCGTTAGTCTAGATTTTGAAGACCTTTGTCCAAGGACGTATCTCGTTAGTCTAGATATAGATGACGGTTGTACAGACGTATCTCGTTAGTCTAGACATAGAAGACGGTTGTACAACGACGGATCTCGTTAGTCTAGATATAGAAGAGGGTTGTACAACAACGGATCTCGTTAGTCTAGATATAGAAGACGGTTGCGCAGACGGATCTCGTTAGTCTAGATATAGAAGACGGTTGTATAATGAGAGATCTCGTTAGTCTAGATATAGAAGACGGTTGTATAACGAGAGATCTCGTTAGTCTAGATATAGAAGACGGTTGTACAGGCGGATCTCGTTAGTCTAGATATAGAAGACGGTTGTATAACGAGAGACCCGTTAGTCTAGATATAGAAGACGGTTGTATAACGAGAGATCTCGATAGTCTAGATATAGAAGACGGTTGTACAGACGGATCTCGTTAGTCTAGATATAGAAGACGGTTGTATAACGAGAGATCTCGTTAGTGTAGATATAAAAGACGGTTGTACAACGACGGATCTCGTTAGTCTAGATATAGAAGACGGTTGAATAACGAGAGACCCGTTAGTCTAGATATAGAAGACGGTTGTATAACGAGAGATGTCGTTAGTCTAGATATAGAAGACGGTTGTACAGACGGATCTCGTTAGTCTAGATATAGATGACGGTTGTACAGACGGTTCTCGTTAGTCTAGATATAGAAGACGGTTGTACAGACGGATCTCGGTAGTCTAGATATAGAAGACGGTTGTACAGACGGATCTCGTTAGTCTAGATATAGAAGACGGTTGTATAACGAGAGACCCGTTAGTCTAGATATAGAAGACGGTTGTATAACGAGAGATGTCGTTAGTCTAGATATAGAAGACGGTTGTACAGACGGATCTCGTTAGTCTAGATATAGAAGACGGTTGTACAGACGGATCTCGTTAGTCTAGATATAGAAGACGGTTGTACAGACGGATCTCGTTAGTCTAGATATAGAAGACGGTTGTACATCGACGGATCTCGTTAGTCTAGATATTGAAGACGTTTGTCCAAGGACGTATCTCGTTAGTCTAGATATAGATGACGGTTGTACAGACGGTTCTCGTTAGTCTAGATATAGAAGACGGTTGTACAGACGGATCTCGGTAGTCTAGATATAGAAGACGGTTGTACAGACGGATCTCGTTAGTCTAGATATAGAAGACGGGATGTATAACGAGAGATCTCGTTAGTCTAGATATAGAAAACGGTTGTATAACGAGAGACCCGTTAGTCTAGATATAGAAGACGGTTGTATAACGAGAGATGTCGTTAGTCTAGATATAGAAGACGGTTGTACAGACGGATCTCGTTAGTCTAGATATAGAAGACGGTTGTACAGACGGATCTCGTTAGTCTAGATATAGAAGACGGTTGTACAGACGGATCTCGTTAGTCTAGATATAGAAGACGGTTGTATAACGAGAGATCTCGTTAGTCTAGATATAGAAGACGGTTGTACAGACGGATCTCGTTAGTCTAGATATAGAAGACGGTTGTACAGACGGATCTCGTTAGTCTAGATATAGAAGACGGTTGTATAACGAGAGATCTCGTTAGTCTAGATATAGAAGACGGTTATACAGACGGATCTCGTTAGTCTAGATATAGAAGACGGTTGTACAGACGGATCTCGTTAGTCTAGATATAGAAGACGGTTGTACAGACGGATCTCGTTAGTCTAGATATAGAAGACGGTTGTATAACGAGAGATCTCGTTAGTGTAGATATAAAAGACGGTTGTACAACGACGGATCTCGTTAGTCTAGATATAGAAGACGGTTGTACAGACGGATCTCGTTAGTCTAGATATAGAAGACGGTTGTACAGACGGATCTCGTTAGTCTAGATATAGAAGACGGTTGTACAGACGGATCTCGTTAGTCTAGATATAGAAGACGGTTGTACAGACGGATCTCGTTAGTCTAGATATAGAAGACGGTTGTATAACGAGAGATCTCGTTAGTCTAGATATAGAAGACGGTTGTATAGACGGATCTCGTTAGTCTAGATATAGAAGAGGGTTGTACAACGACGGATCTCGTTAGTCTAGATATAGAAGGCGGTTGTACAGACGGATCCCGTTAGTCTAGATATAGAAGACGGTTGTACAACGACGGATCACGTTAGTCTAGATATTGAAGACGTTTGTCCAAGGACGTATCTCGTTAGTCTAGATATAGATGACGGATGTACAGACGGATCTCGTTAGTCTAGACATAGAAGACGGTTGTACAGACAGAGCTCGTTAGTCTAGATATAGAAGACGGATCTCGTTAGTCTAGATATAGAAGACGGTTGTACAGACGGATCTCGTTAGTCTAGATATAGAAGACGGTTGTACAGACGGATCTCGTTAGTCTAGATATAGAAGACGGTTGTATAACGAGAGATCTCGTTAGTGTAGATATAAAAGACGGTTGTACAACGACGGATCTCGTTAGTCTAGATATAGAAGACGGTTGTACAGACGGATCTCGTTAGTCTAGATATAGAAGACGGTTGTACAGACGGATCTCGTTAGTCTAGATATAGAAGACGGTTGTATAACGAGAGATCTCGTTAGTGTAGATATAAAAGACGGTTGTACAACGACGGATCTCGTTAGTCTAGATATAGAAGACGGTTGTATAACGAGAGATCTCGTTAGTCTAGATATAGAAGACGGTTGTACAGACGGATCTCGTTAGTCTAGATATAGAAGACGGTTGTATAACGAGAGACCCGTTAGTCTAGATATAGAAGACGGTTGTATAACGAGAGATCTCGTTAGTCTAGATATAGTCGACGGTTGTACAGACGGATCTCGTTAGTCTAGATATAGAAGACGGTTGTATAACGAGAGATCTCGTTAGTGTAGATATAAAAGACGGTTGTACAACGACGGATCTCGTTAGTCTAGATATAGAAGACGGTTGTACATCGACGGATCTCGTTAGTCTAGATATTGAAGACGTTTGTCCAAGGACGTATCTCGTTAGTCTAGATATAGATGACGGTTGTACAGACGTATCTCGTTAGTCTAGATATAGAAGACGGTTGTACAACGACGGATCTCGTTAGTCTAGATATAGAAGAGGGTTGTACAACAACGGATCTCGTTAGTCTAGATATAGAAGACGGTTGCGCAGACGGATCTCGTTAGTCTAGATATAGAAGACGGTTGTATAACGAGAGATCTCGTTAGTCTAGATATAGAAGACGGTTGTATAACGAGAGATCTCGTTAGTCTAGATATAGAAGACGGTTGTGTAGACGGATCTCGTTAGTCTAGATATAGAAGAGGGTTGTACAACGACGGATCTCGTTAGTCTAGATATAGAAGGCGGTTGTACAGACGGATCCCGTTAGTCTAGATATAGAAGACGGTTGTACAACGACGGATCACGTTAGTCTAGATATTGAAGACGTTTGTCCAAGGACGTATCTCGTTAGTCTAGATATAGATGACGGATGTACAGACGGATCTCGTTAGTCTAGACATAGAAGACGGTTCTACAGACGGATCTCGTTAGTGTAGATATAGAAGACGGTTGTATAACGAGAGATCTCGTTAGTCTAGATATAGAAGACGGTTGTACAGACGGATCTCGTTAGTCTAGATATAGAAGAGGGTTGTACAACGACGGATCTCGTTAGTCTAGATATAGAAGACGGTTGTACAGACGGATCTCGTTAGTCTAGATATAGAAGACGGTTCTACAGACGGATTTCGTTAGTCTAGATATAGAAGACGGTTGAATAACGAGAGACCTCGTTAGTCTAGATATAGAAGACGGTTGAATAACGAGAGATCTCGTTAGTCTAGATATAGAAGACGGTTGTACAGACGGATCTCGTTAGTCTAGATATAGAAGAGGGTTGTACAACGACGGATCTCGTTAGTCTAGATATAGAAGACGGTTGTACAGACGGATCTCGTTAGTCTAGATATAGAAGACGGTTCTACAGACGGATTTCGTTAGTCTAGATATAGAAGACGGGATGTATAACGAGAGATCTCGTTAGTCTAGATATAGAAGACGGTTATACAGATGGTTCTCGTTAGTCTAGATATAGAAGACGGTTGTACAGACGGATCTCGGTAGTCTAGATATAGAAGACGGTTGTACAACGACGGATCTCGTTAGTCTAGATATAGAAGACGGCTGTACAGACGGATCTCGTTAGTCTAGATATAGAAGGCGGTTGTACAGACGCATCTCGTAAGTCCAGATATAGAAGACGGTTGTACAGACGGATCTCGTTAGTCTAGATATAGAAGACGGTTGTACAGACGGATCTCGTTAGTGTAGATATAGAAGAGGGTTGTATAACGAGAGATCTCGTTAGTCTAGATATAGAAGATGGTTGTACAGACGGATCTCGTTAGTCCAGATAAAGAAGACGGTTGTACTGACGGATCTCGTTAGTCTAGATATAGAAGACGGTTGTACAGACGGATCTCGTTAGTCTAGACATAGAAGACGGTTGTACACACAGAGCTCGTTAGTCTAGATATAGAAGACGGATCTCGTTAGTCTAGATATAGAAGACGGTTGTACAGACGGATCTCGTTAGTCTAGATATAGAAGACGGTTCTACAGACGGATTTCGTTAGTCTAGATATAGAAGACGGTTGTATAACGAGAGATCTCGTTATTCTAGATATAGAAGAGGGTTGTATAACGAGAGATCTCGTTAGTCTAGATATAGAAGATGGTTGTACAGACGGATCTCGTTAGTCCAGATAAAGAAGACGGTTGTACAGACGGATCTCGTTAGTCTAGATATAGAAGACGGTTGTACAGACGGATCTCGTTAGTCTAGATATAGAAGACGGGATGTATAACGAGAGATCTCGTTAGTCTTGATATAGAAGACGGTTGTACAGACGGATCCCGTTAGTCTAGGTATAGAAGACGGTTGTACATCGAGAGATCTCGTTAGTCTAGATATAGAAAACGGTTGTACAGACGGTTCTCGTTAGTCTAGATATAGAAGACGGTTGTACAGACGGATCTCGGTAGTCTAGATATAGAAGACGGTTGTATAACGAGAGATCTCGTTAGTCTAGATATAGAAGACGGTTGTACAGACGGATCTCGTTAGTCTAGATATAGAAAACGGTTGTATAACGAGAGACCCGTTAGTCTAGATATAGAAGACGGTTGTATAACGAGAGATGTCGTTAGTCTAGATATAGAAGACGGTTGTACAGACGGATCTCGTTAGTCTAGATATAGAAGACGGTTGTACAGACGGATCTCGTTAGTCTAGATATAGAAGACGGTTGTACAGACGGATCTCGTTAGTCTAGATATAGAAGACGGTTGTACAGACGGATCTCGTTAGTCTAGATATAGAAGACGGTTGTATAACGAGAGATCTCGTTAGTCTAGATATAGAAGACGGTTGTATAGACGGATCTCGTTAGTCTAGATATAGAAGAGGGTTGTACAACGACGGATCTCGTTAGTCTAGATATAGAAGGCGGTTGTACAGACGGATCCCGTTAGTCTAGATATAGAAGACGGTTGTACAACGACGGATCACGTTAGTCTAGATATTGAAGACGTTTGTCCAAGGACGTATCTCGTTAGTCTAGATATAGATGACGGATGTACAGACGGATCTCGTTAGTCTAGACATAGAAGACGGTTGTACAGACAGAGCTCGTTAGTCTAGATATAGAAGACGGATCTCGTTAGTCTAGATATAGAAGACGGTTGTACAGACGGATCTCGTTAGTCTAGATATAGAAGACGGTTGTATAACGAGAGATCTCGTTAGTGTAGATATAAAAGACGGTTGTACAACGACGGATCTCGTTAGTCTAGATATAGAAGACGGTTGTACATCGACGGATCTCGTTAGTCTAGATATTGAAGACGGTTGTACAGACGGATCCCGTTAGTCTAGATATAGAAGACGGTTGTACAGACGGATCTCGTTAGTCTAGATATAGAAGACGGTTGTACAGACGGATCTCGTTAGTCTAGATATAGAAGACGGTTGTACAGACGGATCTCGTTAGTCTAGATATAGAAGACGGTTGTATAACGAGAGATCTCGTTAGTCTAGATATAGAAGACGGTTATACAGACGGATCTCGTTAGTCTAGATATAGAAGACGGTTGTACAGACGGATCTCGTTAGTCTAGATATAGAAGACGGTTGAATAACGAGAGACCTCGTTAGTCTAGATATAGAAGACGGTTGAATAACGAGAGATCTCGTTAGTCTAGATATAGAAGACGGTTGTACAGACGGATCTCGTTAGTCTAGATATAGAAGACGGTTCTACAGACGGATCTCGTTAGTCTAGATATAGAAGAGGGTTGTACAACAACGGATCTCGTTAGTCTAGATATAGAAGACGGTTGCGCAGACGGATCTCGTTAGTCTAGATATAGAAGACGGTTGTATAACGAGAGATCTCGTTAGTCTAGATATAGAAGACGGTTGTATAACGAGAGATCTCGTTAGTCTAGATATAGAAGACGGTTGTATAGACGGATCTCGTTAGTCTAGATATAGAAGAGGGTTGTACAACGACGGATCTCGTTAGTCTAGATATAGAAGGCGGTTGTACAGACGGATCCCGTTAGTCTAGATATAGAAGACGGTTGTATAACGAGAGATCTCGTTAGTCTAGATATAGAAGATGGTTGTACAGACGGATCTCGTTAGTCCAGATAGAGAAGACGGTTGTACAGACGGATCTCGTTAGTCTAGATATAGAAGACGGTTGTACAGACGGATCTCGTTAGTCTAGATATAGAAGACGGGATGTATAACGAGAGATCTCGTTAGTCTAGATATAGAAGACGGTTGTACAGACGGATCCCGTTAGTCTAGGTATAGAAGACGGTTGTACATCGAGAGATCTCGTTAGTCTAGATATAGAAGACGGTTATACAGACGGTTCTCGTTAGTCTAGATATAGAAGACGGTTGTACAGACGGATCTCGGTAGTCTAGATATAGAAGACGGTTGTACAACGACGGATCTCGTTAGTCTAGATATAGAAGACGGTTCTACAGACGGATTTCGTTAGTCTAGATATAGAAGACGGTTGTATAACGAGAGATCTCGTTAGTCTAGATATAGAAGATGGTTGTACAGACGGATCTCGTTAGTCCAGATAGAGAAGACGGTTGTACAGACGGATCTCGTTAGTCTAGATATAGAAGACGGTTGTACAGACGGATCTCGTTAGTCTAGATATAGAAGACGGGATGTATAACGAGAGATCTCGTTAGTCTAGATATAGAAGACGGTTATACAGACGGTTCTCGTTAGTCTAGATATGGAAGACGGTTGTACAGACGGATCTCGGTAGTCTAGATATAGAAGACGGTTGTACAACGACGGATCTCGTTAGTCTAGATATAGAAGACGGCTGTACAGACGGATCTCGTTAGTCTAGATATAGAAGGCGGTTGTACAGACGCATCTCGTAAGTCCAGATATAGAAGACGGTTGTACAGACGGATCTCGTTAGTCTAGATATAGAAGACGGTTGTACAGACGGATCTCGTTAGTCTAGATATAGAAGAGGGTTGTATAACGAGAGATCTCGTTAGTCTAGGTATAGAAGATGGTTGTACAGACGGATCTCGTTAGTCCAGATAAAGAAGACGGTTGTACTGACGGATCTCGTTAGTCTAGATATAGAAGACGGTTGTACAGACGGATCTCGTTAGTCTAGACATAGAAGACGGTTGTACACACAGAGCTCGTTAGTCTAGATATAGAAGACGGATCTCGTTAGTCTAGATATAGAAGACGGTTGTACAGACGGATCTCGTTAGTCTAGATATAGAAGACGGTTGTATAACGAGAGACCCGTTAGTCTAGATATAGAAGACGGTTGAATAACGAGAGACCTCGTTAGTCTAGATATAGAAGACGGTTGAATAACGAGAGATCTCGTTAGTCTAGATATAGAAGACGGTTGTACAGACGGATCTCGTTAGTCTAGATATAGAAGAGGGTTGTACAACGACGGATCTCGTTAGTCTAGATATAGAAGACGGTTGTACAGACGGATCTCGTTAGTCTAGATATAGAAGACGGTTCTACAGACGGATTTCGTTAGTCTAGATATAGAAGACGGTTGTATAACGAGAGATCTCGTTAGTCTAGATATAGAAGATGGTTGTACAGACGGATCTCGTTAGTCCAGATAGAGAAGACGGTTGTACAGACGGATCTCGTTAGTCTAGATATAGAAGACGGTTGTACAGACGGATCTCGTTAGTCTGGATATAGAAGACGGGATGTATAACGAGAGATCTCGTTAGTCTAGATATAGAAGACGGTTATACAGACGGTTCTCGTTAGTCTAGATATAGAAGACGGTTGTACAGACGGATCTCGGTAGTCTAGATATAGAAGACGGTTGTACAACGACGGATCTCGTTAGTCTAGATATAGAAGACGCCTGTACAGACGGATCTCGTTAGTCTAGATATAGAAGGCGGTTGTACAGACGCATCTCGTAAGTCCAGATATAGAAGACGGTTGTACAGACGGATCTCGTTAGTCTAGATATAGAAGACGGTTGTACAGACGGATCTCGTTAGTCTAGATATAGAAGAGGGTTGTATAACGAGAGATCTCGTTAGTCTAGATATAGAAGATGGTTGTACAGACGGATCTCGTTAGTCCAGATAAAGAAGACGGTTGTACTGACGGATCTCGTTAGTCTAGATATAGAAGACGGTTGTACAGACGGATCTCGTTAGTCTAGACATAGAAGACGGTTGTACACACAGAGCTCGTTAGTCTAGATATAGAAGACGGATCTCGTTAGTCTAGATATAGAAGACGGTTGTACAGACGGATCTCGTTAGTCTAGATATAGAAGACGGTTGTATAACGAGAGACCCGTTAGTCTAGATGTAGAAGACGGTTGAATAACGAGAGACCTCGTTAGTCTAGATATAGAAGACGGTTGAATAACGAGAGATCTCGTTAGTCTAGATATAGAAGACGGTTGTACAGACGGATCTCGTTAGTCTAGATATAGAAGAGGGTTGTACAACGACGGATCTCGTTAGTCTAGATATAGAAGACGGTTGTACAGACGGATCTCGTTAGTCTAGATATAGAAGACGGTTCTACAGACGGATTTCGTTAGTCTAGATATAGAAGACGGTTGTATAACGAGAGATCTCGTTAGTCTAGATATAGAAGATGGTTGTACAGACGGATCTCGTTAGTCCAGATAGAGAAGACGGTTGTACAGACGGATCTCGTTAGTCTAGATATAGAAGACGGTTGTACAGACGGATCTCGTTAGTCTAGATATAGAAGACGGGATGTATAACGAGAGATCTCGTTAGTCTAGATATAGAAGACGGTTATACAGACGGTTCTCGTTAGTCTAGATATAGAAGACGGTTGTACAGACGGATCTCGGTAGTCTAGATATAGAAGACGGTTGTACAACGACGGATCTCGTTAGTCTAGATATAGAAGACGCCTGTACAGACGGATCTCGTTAGTCTAGATATAGAAGGCGGTTGTACAGACGCATCTCGTAAGTCCAGATATAGAAGACGGTTGTACAGACGGATCTCGTTAGTCTAGATATAGAAGACGGTTGTACAGACGGATCTCGTTAGTCTAGATATAGAAGAGGGTTGTATAACGAGAGATCTCGTTAGTCTAGATATAGAAGATGGTTGTACAGACGGATCTCGTTAGTCCAGATAAAGAAGACGGTTGTACTGACGGATCTCGTTAGTCTAGATATAGAAGACGGTTGTACAGACGGATCTCGTTAGTCTAGACATAGAAGACGGTTGTACACACAGAGCTCGTTAGTCTAGATATAGAAGACGGATCTCGTTAGTCTAGATATAGAAGACGGTTGTACAGACGGATCTCGTTAGTCTAGATATAGAAAACGGTTGTATAACGAGAGACCCGTTAGTCTAGATATAGAAGACGGTTGTATAACGAGAGATGTCGTTAGTCTAGATATAGAAGACGGTTGTACAGACGGATCTCGTTAGTCTAGATATAGAAGACGGTTGTACAGACGGATCTCGTTAGTCTAGATATAGAAGACGGTTGTACAGACGGATCTCGTTAGTCTAGATATAGAAGACGGTTGTATAACGAGAGATCTCGTTAGTCTAGATATAGAAGACGGTTGTACAGACGGATCTCGTTAGTCTAGATATAGAAGACGGTTGTACAGACGGATCTCGTTAGTCTAGATATAGAAGACGGTTGTATAACGAGAGATCTCGTTAGTCTAGATATAGAAGACGGTTATACAGACGGATCTCGTTAGTCTAGATATAGAAGACGGTTGTACAGACGGATCTCGTTAGTCTAGATATAGAAGACGGTTGTACAGACGGATCTCGTTAGTCTAGATATAGAAGACGGTTGTATAACGAGAGATCTCGTTAGTGTAGATATAAAAGACGGTTGTACAACGACGGATCTCGTTAGTCTAGATATAGAAGACGGTTGTACAGACGGATCTCGTTAGTCTAGATATAGAAGACGGTTGTACAGACGGATCTCGTTAGTCTAGATATAGAAGACGGTTGTACAGACGGATCTCGTTAGTCTAGATATAGAAGACGGTTGTACAGACGGATCTCGTTAGTCTAGATATAGAAGACGGTTGTATAACGAGAGATCTCGTTAGTCTAGATATAGAAGACGGTTGTATAGACGGATCTCGTTAGTCTAGATATAGAAGAGGGTTGTACAACGACGGATCTCGTTAGTCTAGATATAGAAGGCGGTTGTACAGACGGATCCCGTTAGTCTAGATATAGAAGACGGTTGTACAACGACGGATCACGTTAGTCTAGATATTGAAGACGTTTGTCCAAGGACGTATCTCGTTAGTCTAGATATAGATGACGGATGTACAGACGGATCTCGTTAGTCTAGACATAGAAGACGGTTGTACAGACAGAGCTCGTTAGTCTAGATATAGAAGACGGATCTCGTTAGTCTAGATATAGAAGACGGTTGTACAGACGGATCTCGTTAGTCTAGATATAGAAGACGGTTGTACAGACGGATCTCGTTAGTCTAGATATAGAAGACGGTTGTATAACGAGAGATCTCGTTAGTGTAGATATAAAAGACGGTTGTACAACGACGGATCTCGTTAGTCTAGATATAGAAGACGGTTGTACAGACGGATCTCGTTAGTCTAGATATAGAAGACGGTTGTACAGACGGATCTCGTTAGTCTAGATATAGAAGACGGTTGTATAACGAGAGATCTCGTTAGTGTAGATATAAAAGACGGTTGTACAACGACGGATCTCGTTAGTCTAGATATAGAAGACGGTTGTATAACGAGAGATCTCGTTAGTCTAGATATAGAAGACGGTTGTACAGACGGATCTCGTTAGTCTAGATATAGAAGACGGTTGTATAACGAGAGACCCGTTAGTCTAGATATAGAAGACGGTTGTATAACGAGAGATCTCGTTAGTCTAGATATAGTCGACGGTTGTACAGACGGATCTCGTTAGTCTAGATATAGAAGACGGTTGTATAACGAGAGATCTCGTTAGTGTAGATATAAAAGACGGTTGTACAACGACGGATCTCGTTAGTCTAGATATAGAAGACGGTTGTACATCGACGGATCTCGTTAGTCTAGATATTGAAGACGTTTGTCCAAGGACGTATCTCGTTAGTCTAGATATAGATGACGGTTGTACAGACGTATCTCGTTAGTCTAGATATAGAAGACGGTTGTACAACGACGGATCTCGTTAGTCTAGATATAGAAGAGGGTTGTACAACAACGGATCTCGTTAGTCTAGATATAGAAGACGGTTGCGCAGACGGATCTCGTTAGTCTAGATATAGAAGACGGTTGTATAACGAGAGATCTCGTTAGTCTAGATATAGAAGACGGTTGTATAACGAGAGATCTCGTTAGTCTAGATATAGAAGACGGTTGTATAGACGGATCTCGTTAGTCTAGATATAGAAGAGGGTTGTACAACGACGGATCTCGTTAGTCTAGATATAGAAGGCGGTTGTACAGACGGATCCCGTTAGTCTAGATATAGAAGACGGTTGTATAACGAGAGATCTCGTTAGTCTAGATATAGAAGATGGTTGTACAGACGGATCTCGTTAGTCCAGATAGAGAAGACGGTTGTACAGACGGATCTCGTTAGTCTAGATATAGAAGACGGTTGTACAGACGGATCTCGTTAGTCTAGATATAGAAGACGGGATGTATAACGAGAGATCTCGTTAGTCTAGATATAGAAGACGGTTGTACAGACGGATCCCGTTAGTCTAGGTATAGAAGACGGTTGTACATCGAGAGATCTCGTTAGTCTAGATATAGAAGACGGTTATACAGACGGTTCTCGTTAGTCTAGATATAGAAGACGGTTGTACAGACGGATCTCGGTAGTCTAGATATAGAAGACGGTTGTACAACGACGGATCTCGTTAGTCTAGATATAGAAGACGGTTCTACAGACGGATTTCGTTAGTCTAGATATAGAAGACGGTTGTATAACGAGAGATCTCGTTAGTCTAGATATAGAAGATGGTTGTACAGACGGATCTCGTTAGTCCAGATAGAGAAGACGGTTGTACAGACGGATCTCGTTAGTCTAGATATAGAAGACGGTTGTACAGACGGATCTCGTTAGTCTAGATATAGAAAACGGGATGTATAACGAGAGATCTCGTTAGTCTAGATATAGAAGACGGTTATACAGACGGTTCTCGTTAGTCTAGATATGGAAGACGGTTGTACAGACGGATCTCGGTAGTCTAGATATAGAAGACGGTTGTACAACGACGGATCTCGTTAGTCTAGATATAGAAGACGGCTGTACAGACGGATCTCGTTAGTCTAGATATAGAAGGCGGTTGTACAGACGCATCTCGTAAGTCCAGATATAGAAGACGGTTGTACAGACGGATCTCGTTAGTCTAGATATAGAAGACGGTTGTACAGACGGATCTCGTTAGTCTAGATATAGAAGAGGGTTGTATAACGAGAGATCTCGTTAGTCTAGGTATAGAAGATGGTTGTACAGACGGATCTCGTTAGTCCAGATAAAGAAGACGGTTGTACTGACGGATCTCGTTAGTCTAGATATAGAAGACGGTTGTACAGACGGATCTCGTTAGTCTAGACATAGAAGACGGTTGTACACACAGAGCTCGTTAGTCTAGATATAGAAGACGGATCTCGTTAGTCTAGATATAGAAGACGGTTGTACAGACGGATCTCGTTAGTCTAGATATAGAAGACGGTTGTATAACGAGAGACCCGTTAGTCTAGATATAGAAGACGGTTGAATAACGAGAGACCTCGTTAGTCTAGATATAGAAGACGGTTGAATAACGAGAGATCTCGTTAGTCTAGATATAGAAGACGGTTGTACAGACGGATCTCGTTAGTCTAGATATAGAAGAGGGTTGTACAACGACGGATCTCGTTAGTCTAGATATAGAAGACGGTTGTACAGACGGATCTCGTTAGTCTAGATATAGAAGACGGTTCTACAGACGGATTTCGTTAGTCTAGATATAGAAGACGGTTGTATAACGAGAGATCTCGTTAGTCTAGATATAGAAGATGGTTGTACAGACGGATCTCGTTAGTCCAGATAGAGAAGACGGTTGTACAGACGGATCTCGTTAGTCTAGATATAGAAGACGGTTGTACAGACGGATCTCGTTAGTCTAGATATAGAAGACGGGATGTATAACGAGAGATCTCGTTAGTCTAGATATAGAAGACGGTTATACAGACGGTTCTCGTTAGTCTAGATATAGAAGACGGTTGTACAGACGGATCTCGGTAGTCTAGATATAGAAGACGGTTGTACAACGACGGATCTCGTTAGTCTAGATATAGAAGACGCCTGTACAGACGGATCTCGTTAGTCTAGATATAGAAGGCGGTTGTACAGACGCATCTCGTAAGTCCAGATATAGAAGACGGTTGTACAGACGGATCTCGTTAGTCTAGATATAGAAGACGGTTGTACAGACGGATCTCGTTAGTCTAGATATAGAAGAGGGTTGTATAACGAGAGATCTCGTTAGTCTAGATATAGAAGATGGTTGTACAGACGGATCTCGTTAGTCCAGATAAAGAAGACGGTTGTACTGACGGATCTCGTTAGTCTAGATATAGAAGACGGTTGTACAGACGGATCTCGTTAGTCTAGACATAGAAGACGGTTGTACACACAGAGCTCGTTAGTCTAGATATAGAAGACGGATCTCGTTAGTCTAGATATAGAAGACGGTTGTACAGACGGATCTCGTTAGTCTAGATATAGAAGACGGTTGTATAACGAGAGACCCGTTAGTCTAGATATAGAAGACGGTTGAATAACGAGAGACCTCGTTAGTCTAGATATAGAAGACGGTTGAATAACGAGAGATCTCGTTAGTCTAGATATAGAAGACGGTTGTACAGACGGATCTCGTTAGTCTAGATATAGAAGAGGGTTGTACAACGACGGATCTCGTTAGTCTAGATATAGAAGAGGGTTGTACAGACGGATCTCGTTAGTCTAGATATAGAAGACGGTTCTACAGACGGATTTCGTTAGTCTAGATATAGAAGACGGTTGTATAACGAGAGATCTCGTTAGTCTAGATATAGAAGATGGTTGTACAGACGGATCTCGTTAGTCCAGATAGAGAAGACGGTTGTACAGACGGATCTCGTTAGTCTAGATATAGAAGACGGTTGTACAGACGGATCTCGTTAGTCTAGATATAGAAGACGGGATGTATAACGAGAGATCTCGTTAGTCTAGATATAGAAGACGGTTATACAGACGGTTCTCGTTAGTCTAGATATAGAAGACGGTTGTACAGACGGATCTCGGTAGTCTAGATATAGAAGACGGTTGTACAACGACGGATCTCGTTAGTCTAGATATAGAAGACGCCTGTACAGACGGATCTCGTTAGTCTAGATATAGAAGGCGGTTGTACAGACGCATCTCGTAAGTCCAGATATAGAAGACGGTTGTACAGACGGATCTCGTTAGTCTAGATATAGAAGACGGTTGTACAGACGGATCTCGTTAGTCTAGATATAGAAGAGGGTTGTATAACGAGAGATCTCGTTAGTCTAGATATAGAAGATGGTTGTACAGACGGATCTCGTTAGTCCAGATAAAGAAGACGGTTGTACTGACGGATCTCGTTAGTCTAGATATAGAAGACGGTTGTACAGACGGATCTCGTTAGTCTAGACATAGAAGACGGTTGTACACACAGAGCTCGTTAGTCTAGATATAGAAGACGGATCTCGTTAGTCTAGATATAGAAGACGGTTGTACAGACGGATCTCGTTAGTCTAGATATAGAAGACGGTTGTATAACGAGAGACCCGTTAGTCTAGATATAGAAGACGGTTGTATAACGAGAGATCTCGTTAGTCTAGATATAGAAGACGGTTGTACAGACAGATCTCGTTAGTCTAGATATAGAAGACAGTTGTACAGATGGATCTCGTTAGTCTAGATATAGAAGGCGGTTGTATAGACGGATCTCGTTAGTCTAGATATAGAAGAGGGTTGTAGAATGATGGATCTCGTTAGTCTAGATATAGAAGACGGTTGTACAGACGGATCTCGTTAGTCTAGATATAGAAGACGGTTCTACAGACGGATTTCGTTAGTCTAGATATAGAAGACGGTTGTACAACGACGGATCTCGTTAGTCTAGATATTGAAGACGTTTGTCCAAGGACGTATCTCGTTAGTCTAGATATAGAAGACTGTTGTACAGACGGATCTCGTTAGTCTAGATATAGAAGACGGTTGTACAGACGGATCTCGTTAGTCTAGATATAGAAGACGGGATGTATAACGAGAGATCTCGTTAGTCTAGATATAGAAGACGGTTGTACAGGCGGATCCCGTTAGTCTAGATATAGAAGACGGTTGTACATCGAGAGATCTCGTTAGTCTAGATATAGAAGACGGTTGTACAACGACGGATCTCGTTAGTCTAGATATAGAAGACGGTTGTACAGACCGATCTCGTTAGTCTAGATATTGAAGACGTTTGTCCAACGACGTATCTCGTTAGTCTAGATATAGAAAACTGTTGTACAGACGGATCTCGTTAGTCTAGATATAGAAGAGGGTTGTACAGACGGATCTCGTTAGTCTAGATATAGAAGACGGTTGTATAACGAGAGATCTCGTTAGTCTAGATATAGAAGACGGTTGTATAACGAGAGATCTCGTTAGTCTAGATATAGAAGACGGTTGTATAACGAGAGATCTCGTTAGTCTAGATATAGAAGACGGTTGTATAACGAGAGATCTCGTTAGTCTAGATATAGAAGACGGTTGTATAACGAGAGATCTCGTTAGTCTAGATATAGAAGACGGTTGTATAACGAGAGACCCGTTAGTCTAGATATAGAAGACGGTTGTATAACGAGAGATCTCGTTAGTCTAGATATAGAAGACGGTTGTATAACGAGAGATCTCGTTAGTCTAGATATAGAAGACGGTTGTATAACGAGAGACCCGTTAGTCTAGATATAGAAGACGGTTGTACAACGACGGATCTCGTTAGTCTAGATATAGAAGAGGGTTGTACAACAACGGATCTCGTTAGTCTAGATATAGAAGACGGTTGCGCAGACGGATCTCGTTAGTCTAGATATAGAAGACGGTTGTATAACGAGAGATCTCGTTAGTCTAGATATAGAAGACGGTTGTACAGACGGATCTCGTTAGTCTAGACATAGAAGACGGTTGTACACACAGAGCTCGTTAGTCTAGATATAGAAGACGGTTGTACAACGACGGATCTCGTTAGTCTAGATATAGAAGACGGTTGTACAGACCGATCTCGTTAGTCTAGATATTGAAGACGTTTGTCCAAGGACGTATCTCGTTAGTCTAGATATAGAAGACTGTTGTACAGACGGATCTCGTTAGTCTAGATATAGAAGACGGTTGTACAGACGCATCTCGTTAGTCTAGATATAGAAGACGGGATGTATAACGAGAGATCTCGTTAGTCTAGATATAGAAGTCGGTTGTACAGGCGGATCCCGTTAGTCTAGATATAGAAGACGGTTGTACATCGAGAGATCTCGTTAGTCTAGATATAGAAGACGGTTGTACAACGACGGATCTCGTTAGTCTAGATATAGAAGATGGTTGTACAGACCGATCTCGTTAGTCTAGATATTGAAGACGTTTGTCCAACGACGTATCTCGTTAGTCTAGATATAGAAAACTGTTGTACAGACGGATCTCGTTAGTCTAGATATAGAAGAGGGTTGTACAGACGGATCTCGTTAGTCTAGATATAGAAGACGGTTGTATAACGAGAGATCTCGTTAGTCTAGATATAGAAGACGGTTGTATAGACGGATCTCGTTAGTCTAGATATAGAAGAGGGTTGTACAACGACGGATCTCGTTAGTCTAGATATAGAAGGCGGTTGTACAGACGGATCCCGTTAGTCTAGATATAGAAGACGGTTGTACAACGACGGATCACGTTAGTCTAGATATTGAAGACGTTTGTCCAAGGACGTATCTCGTTAGTCTAGATATAGATGACGGATGTACAGACGGATCTCGTTAGTCTAGACATAGAAGACGGTTGTACAGACAGAGCTCGTTAGTCTAGATATAGAAGACGGATCTCGTTAGTCTAGATATAGAAGACGGTTGTACAGACGGATCTCGTTAGTCTAGATATAGAAAACTATTGTACAGACGGATCTCGTTAGTCTAGATATAGAAGAGGGTTGTACAGACGGATCTCGTTAGTCTAGATATAGAAGGCGGTTGTACAGACGGATCCCGTTAGTCTAGATATAGAAGACGGTTGTACAACGACGGATCACGTTAGTCTAGATATTGAAGACGTTTGTCCAAGGACGTATCTCGTTAGTCTAGATATAGATGACGGATGTACAGACGGATCTCGTTAGTCTAGACATAGAAGACGGTTGTACAGACAGAGCTCGTTAGTCTAGATATAGAAGACGGATCTCGTTAGTCTAGATATAGAAGACGGTTGTACAGACGGATCTCGTTAGTCTAGATATAGAAGACGGTTGTACAGACGGATCTCGTTAGTCTAGATATAGAAGACGGTTGTATAACGAGAGATCTCGTTAGTGTAGATATAAAAGACGGTTGTACAACGACGGATCTCGTTAGTCTAGATATAGAAGACGGTTGTACAGACGGATCTCGTTAGTCTAGATATAGAAGACGGTTGTACAGACGGATCTCGTTATTCTAGATATAGAAGACGGTTGTATAACGAGAGATCTCGTTAGTGTAGATATAAAAGACGGTTGTACAACGACGGATCTCGTTAGTCTAGATATAGAAGACGGTTGTACAGACGGATCTCGTTAGTCTAGATATAGAAGACGGTTGTACAGACGGATCTCGTTAGTCTAGATATAGAAGACGGTTGTACAGACGGATCTCGTTAGTCTAGATATAGAAGACGGTTGTATAACGAGAGATCTCGTTAGTCTAGATATAGAAGACGGTTGTATAGACGGATCTCGTTAGTCTAGATATAGAAGAGGGTTGTACAACGACGGATCTCGTTAGTCTAGATATAGAAGGCGGTTGTACAGACGGATCCCGTTAGTCTAGATATAGAAGACGGTTGTACAACGACGGATCACGTTAGTCTAGATATTGAAGACGTTTGTCCAAGGACGTATCTCGTTAGTCTAGATATAGATGACGGATGTACAGACGGATCTCGTTAGTCTAGACATAGAAGACGGTTGTACAGACAGAGCTCGTTAGTCTAGATATAGAAGACGGATCTCGTTAGTCTAGATATAGAAGACGGTTGTACAGACGGATCTCGTTAGTCTAGATATAGAAGACGGTTGTACAGACGGATCTCGTTAGTCTAGATATAGAAGACGGTTGTATAACGAGAGATCTCGTTAGTGTAGATATAAAAGACGGTTGTACAACGACGGATCTCGTTAGTCTAGATATAGAAGACGGTTGTACAGACGGATCTCGTTAGTCTAGATATAGAAGACGGTTGTACAGACGGATCCCGTTAGTCTAGGTATAGAAGACGGTTGTACATCGAGAGATCTCGTTAGTCTAGATATAGAAGACGGTTATACAGACGGTTCTCGTTAGTCTAGATATAGAAGACGGTTGTACAGACGGATCTCGGTAGTCTAGATATAGAAGACGGTTGTACAACGACGGATCTCGTTAGTCTAGATATAGAAGACGGTTCTACAGACGGATTTCGTTAGTCTAGATATAGAAGACGGTTGTATAACGAGAGATCTCGTTAGTCTAGATATAGAAGATGGTTGTACAGACGGATCTCGTTAGTCCAGATAGAGAAGACGGTTGTACAGACGGATCTCGTTAGTCTAGATATAGAAGACGGTTGTACAGACGGATCTCGTTAGTCTAGATATAGAAGACGGGATGTATAACGAGAGATCTCGTTAGTCTAGATATAGAAGACGGTTATACAGACGGTTCTCGTTAGTCTAGATATGGAAGACGGTTGTACAGACGGATCTCGGTAGTCTAGATATAGAAGACGGTTGTACAACGACGGATCTCGTTAGTCTAGATATAGAAGACGGCTGTACAGACGGATCTCGTTAGTCTAGATATAGAAGGCGGTTGTACAGACGCATCTCGTAAGTCCAGATATAGAAGACGGTTGTACAGACGGATCTCGTTAGTCTAGATATAGAAGACGGTTGTACAGACGGATCTCGTTAGTCTAGATATAGAAGAGGGTTGTATAACGAGAGATCTCGTTAGTCTAGGTATAGAAGATGGTTGTACAGACGGATCTCGTTAGTCCAGATAAAGAAGACGGTTGTACTGACGGATCTCGTTAGTCTAGATATAGAAGACGGTTGTACAGACGGATCTCGTTAGTCTAGACATAGAAGACGGTTGTACACACAGAGCTCGTTAGTCTAGATATAGAAGACGGATCTCGTTAGTCTAGATATAGAAGACGGTTGTACAGACGGATCTCGTTAGTCTAGATATAGAAGACGGTTGTATAACGAGAGACCCGTTAGTCTAGATATAGAAGACGGTTGAATAACGAGAGACCTCGTTAGTCTAGATATAGAAGACGGTTGAATAACGAGAGATCTCGTTAGTCTAGATATAGAAGACGGTTGTACAGACGGATCTCGTTAGTCTAGATATAGAAGAGGGTTGTACAACGACGGATCTCGTTAGTCTAGATATAGAAGACGGTTGTACAGACGGATCTCGTTAGTCTAGATATAGAAGACGGTTCTACAGACGGATTTCGTTAGTCTAGATATAGAAGACGGTTGTATAACGAGAGATCTCGTTAGTCTAGATATAGAAGATGGTTGTACAGACGGATCTCGTTAGTCCAGATAGAGAAGACGGTTGTACAGACGGATCTCGTTAGTCTAGATATAGAAGACGGTTGTACAGACGGATCTCGTTAGTCTAGATATAGAAGACGGGATGTATAACGAGAGATCTCGTTAGTCTAGATATAGAAGACGGTTATACAGACGGTTCTCGTTAGTCTAGATATAGAAGACGGTTGTACAGACGGATCTCGGTAGTCTAGATATAGAAGACGGTTGTACAACGACGGATCTCGTTAGTCTAGATATAGAAGACGCCTGTACAGACGGATCTCGTTAGTCTAGATATAGAAGGCGGTTGTACAGACGCATCTCGTAAGTCCAGATATAGAAGACGGTTGTACAGACGGATCTCGTTAGTCTAGATATAGAAGACGGTTGTACAGACGGATCTCGTTAGTCTAGATATAGAAGAGGGTTGTATAACGAGAGATCTCGTTAGTCTAGATATAGAAGATGGTTGTACAGACGGATCTCGTTAGTCCAGATAAAGAAGACGGTTGTACTGACGGATCTCGTTAGTCTAGATATAGAAGACGGTTGTACAGACGGATCTCGTTAGTCTAGACATAGAAGACGGTTGTACACACAGAGCTCGTTAGTCTAGATATAGAAGACGGATCTCGTTAGTCTAGATATAGAAGACGGTTGTACAGACGGATCTCGTTAGTCTAGATATAGAAGACGGTTGTATAACGAGAGACCCGTTAGTCTAGATATAGAAGACGGTTGAATAACGAGAGACCTCGTTAGTCTAGATATAGAAGACGGTTGAATAACGAGAGATCTCGTTAGTCTAGATATAGAAGACGGTTGTACAGACGGATCTCGTTAGTCTAGATATAGAAGAGGGTTGTACAACGACGGATCTCGTTAGTCTAGATATAGAAGAGGGTTGTACAGACGGATCTCGTTAGTCTAGATATAGAAGACGGTTCTACAGACGGATTTCGTTAGTCTAGATATAGAAGACGGTTGTATAACGAGAGATCTCGTTAGTCTAGATATAGAAGATGGTTGTACAGACGGATCTCGTTAGTCCAGATAGAGAAGACGGTTGTACAGACGGATCTCGTTAGTCTAGATATAGAAGACGGTTGTACAGACGGATCTCGTTAGTCTAGATATAGAAGACGGGATGTATAACGAGAGATCTCGTTAGTCTAGATATAGAAGACGGTTATACAGACGGTTCTCGTTAGTCTAGATATAGAAGACGGTTGTACAGACGGATCTCGGTAGTCTAGATATAGAAGACGGTTGTACAACGACGGATCTCGTTAGTCTAGATATAGAAGACGCCTGTACAGACGGATCTCGTTAGTCTAGATATAGAAGGCGGTTGTACAGACGCATCTCGTAAGTCCAGATATAGAAGACGGTTGTACAGACGGATCTCGTTAGTCTAGATATAGAAGACGGTTGTACTGACGGATTTCGTTAGTCTAGATATAGAAGACGGTTGTACAACGACGGATCACGTTAGTCTAGATATTGAAGACGTTTGTCCAAGGACGTATCTCGTTAGTCTAGATATAGATGACGGATGTACAGACGGATCTCGTTAGTCTAGACATAGAAGACGGTTGTACAGACAGAGCTCGTTAGTCTAGATATAGAAGACGGATCTCGTTAGTCTAGATATAGAAGACGGTTGTACAGACGGATCTCGTTAGTCTAGATATAGAAGACGGTTGTACAGACGGATCTCGTTAGTCTAGATATAGAAGACGGATGTATAACGAGAGATCTCGTTAGTGTAGATATAAAAGACGGTTGTACAACGACGGATCTCGTTAGTCTAGATATAGAAGACGGTTGTACAGACGGATCTCGTTAGTCTAGATATAGAAGACGGTTGTACAGACGGATCTCGTTAGTCTAGATATAGAAGACGGTTGTATAACGAGAGATCTCGTTAGTGTAGATATAAAAGACGGTTGTACAACGACGGATCTCGTTAGTCTAGATATAGAAGACGGTTGTACAGACGGATCTCGTTAGTCTAGATATAGAAGACGGTTGTACAGACGGATCTCGTTAGTCTAGATATAGAAGACGGTTGTACAGACGGATCTCGTTAGTCTAGATATAGAAGACGGTTGTATAACGAGAGATCTCGTTAGTCTAGATATAGAAGACGGTTGTATAACGAGAGATCTCGTTAGTCTAGATATAGAAGACGGTTGTACAGACGGATCTCGTTAGTCTAGATATAGAAGACGGTTGTATAACGAGAGACCCGTTAGTCTAGATATAGAAGACGGTTGTATAACGAGAGATCTCGTTAGTCTAGATATAGTCGACGGTTGTACAGACGGATCTCGTTAGTCTAGATATAGAAGACGGTTGTATAACGAGAGATCTCGTTAGTGTAGATATAAAAGACGGTTGTACAACGACGGATCTCGTTAGTCTAGATATAGAAGACGGTTGTACATCGACGGATCTCGTTAGTCTAGATATTGAAGACGTTTGTCCAAGGACGTATCTCGTTAGTCTAGATATAGATGACGGTTGTACAGACGTATCTCGTTAGTCTAGATATAGAAGACGGTTGTACAACGACGGATCTCGTTAGTCTAGATATAGAAGAGGGTTGTACAACAACGGATCTCGTTAGTCTAGATATAGAAGACGGTTGCGCAGACGGATCTCGTTAGTCTAGATATAGAAGACGGTTGTATAACGAGAGATCTCGTTAGTCTAGATATAGAAGACGGTTGTATAACGAGAGATCTCGTTAGTCTAGATATAGAAGACGGTTGTATAACGAGAGATCTCGTTAGTCTAGATATAGAAGACGGTTGTATAACGAGAGATCTCGTTAGTCTAGATATAGAAGACGGTTGTATAACGAGAGATCTCGTTAGTCTAGATATAGAAGAGGGTTGTACAACAACGGATCTCGTTAGTCTAGATATAGAAGACGGTTGCGCAGACGGATCTCGTTAGTCTAGATATAGAAGACGGTTGTATAATGAGAGATCTCGTTAGTCTAGATATAGAAGACGGTTGTATAACGAGAGATCTCGTTAGTCTAGATATAGAAGACGGTTGTACAGGCGGATCTCGTTAGTCTAGATATAGAAGACGGTTGTATAACGAGAGACCCGTTAGTCTAGATATAGAAGACGGTTGTATAACGAGAGATCTCGATAGTCTAGATATAGAAGACGGTTGTACAACGACGGATCTCGTTAGTCTAGATATAGAAGACGGTTGTATAACGAGAGATCTCGTTAGTGTAGATATAAAAGACGGTTGTACAACGACGGATCTCGTTAGTCTAGATATAGAAGACGGTTGAATAACGAGAGATCTCGTTATTCTAGATATAGAAGACGGTTGTACAGACGGATCTCGTTAGTCTAGATATAGGAGACGGTTGTACAGACGGATCTCGTTAGTCTAGATATAGAAGGCGGTTGTATAGACGGATCTCGTTAGTCTAGATATAGAAGAGGGTTGTACAACGACGGATCTCGTTAGTCTAGATATAGAAGACGGTTGTACAGACGGATCTCGTTAGTCTAGATATAGAAGACGGTTCTACAGACGGATCTCGTTAGTCTAGATATAGAAGACGGTTGTACAGACGGATCTCGTTAGTCTAGATATAGAAGACGGTTGTATAACGAGAGATCTCGTTAGTCTAGATATAGAAGACGGTTATACAGGCGGATCTCGTTAGTCTAGATATAGAAGACGGTTATACAGACGGATGTCGTTAGTCTAGATATAGGAGACGGTTGAATATCGAGAGATCTCGTTAGTCTAGATATAGAAGACGGTTGAATAACGAGAGACCTCGTTAGTCTAGATATAGAAGACGGTTGAATAACGAGAGATCTCGTTAGTCTAGATATAGAAGACGGTTGTACAGACAGATCTCGTTAGTCTAGATATAGAAGACAGTTGTACAGATGGATCTCGTTAGTCTAGATATAGAAGACGGTTGTACAGACGGATCTCGTTAGTCTAGATATAGAAGGCGGTTGTATAGACGGATCTCGTTAGTCTAGATATAGAAGAGGGTTGTAGAACGACGGATCTCGTTAGTCTAGATATAGAAGACGGTTGTACAGACGGATCTCGTTAGTCTAGATATAGAAGACGGTTCTACAGACGGATTTCGTTAGTCTAGATATAGAAGACGGTTGTACAACGACGGATCTCGTTAGTCTAGATATTGAAGACGTTTGTCCAAGGACGTATCTCGTTAGTCTAGATATAGAAGACTGTTGTACAGACGGATCTCGTTAGTCTAGATATAGAAGACGGTTGTACAGACGGATCTCGTTAGTCTAGATATAGAAGACGGGATGTATAACGAGAGATCTCGTTAGTCTAGATATAGAAGACGGTTGTACAGGCGGATCCCGTTAGTCTAGATATAGAAGACGGTTGTACATCGAGAGATCTCGTTAGTCTAGATATAGAAGACGGTTGTACAACGACGGATCTCGTTAGTCTAGATATAGAAGACGGTTGTACAGACCGATCTCGTTAGTCTAGATATTGAAGACGTTTGTCCAACGACGTATCTCGTTAGTCTAGATATAGAAAACTGTTGTACAGACGGATCTCGTTAGTCTAGATATAGAAGACGGTTGTACAGACGGATCTCGTTAGTCTAGATATAGAAGACGGTTGTATAACGAGAGATCTCGTTAGTCTAGATATAGAAGACGGTTGTATAACGAGAGATCTCGTTAGTCTAGATATAGAAGACGGTTGTATAACGAGAGATCTCGTTAGTCTAGATATAGAAGACGGTTGTATAACGAGAGATCTCGTTAGTCTAGATATAGAAGACGGTTGTATAAGGAGAGATCTCGTTAGTCTAGATATAGAAGACGGTTGTACAGACGGATCTCGTTAGTCTAGATATAGAAGACGGTTGTATAACGAGAGACCCGTTAGTCTAGATATAGAAGACGGTTGTATAACGAGAGATGTCGTTAGTCTAGATATAGAAGACGGTTGTACAGACGGATCTCGTTAGTCTAGATATAGATGACGGTTGTACAGACGGTTCTCGTTAGTCTAGATATAGAAGACGGTTGTACAGACGGATCTCGCTAGTCTAGATATAGAAGACGGTTGTACAGACGGATCTCGTTAGTCTAGATATAGAAGACGGTTGTACATCGAGAGATCTCGTTAGTCTAGATATAGAAGACGGTTGTACAACGACGGATCTCGTTAGTCTAGATATAGAAGACGGTTGTACAGACCGATCTCGTTAGTCTAGATATTGAAGACGTTTGTCCAACGACGTATCTCGTTAGTCTAGATATAGAAAACTGTTGTACAGACGGATCTCGTTAGTCTAGATATAGAAGACGGTTGTACAGACGGATCTCGTTAGTCTAGATATAGATGACGGTTGTACAGACGGTTCTCGTTAGTCTAGATATAGAAGACGGTTGTACAGACGGATCTCGCTAGTCTAGATATAGAAGACGGTTGTACAGACGGATCTCGTTAGTCTAGATATAGAAGACGGTTGTACAGACGGATCTCGTTAGTCTAGACATAGAAGACGGTTGTACACACAGAGCTCGTTAGTCTAGATATAGAAGACGGATCTCGTTAGTCTAGATATAGAAGACGGTTGTACAGACGGATCTCGTTAGTCTAGATATAGAAGACGGTTGTATAACGAGAGACCCGTTAGTCTAGATATAGAAGACGGTTGTATAACGAGAGATCTCGTTAGTCTAGATATAGAAGACGGTTGTACAGACAGATCTCGTTAGTCTAGATATAGAAGACAGTTGTACAGATGGATCTCGTTAGTCTAGATATAGAAGGCGGTTGTATAGACGGATCTCGTTAGTCTAGATATAGAAGAGGGTTGTAGAACGATGGATCTCGTTAGTCTAGATATAGAAGACGGTTGTACAGACGGATCTCGTTAGTCTAGATATAGAAGACGGTTCTACAGACGGATTTCGTTAGTCTAGATATAGAAGACGGTTGTACAACGACGGATCTCGTTAGTCTAGATATTGAAGACGTTTGTCCAAGGACGTATCTCGTTAGTCTAGATATAGAAGACTGTTGTACAGACGGATCTCGTTAGTCTAGATATAGAAGACGGTTGTACAGACGGATCTCGTTAGTCTAGATATAGAAGACGGGATGTATAACGAGAGATCTCGTTAGTCTAGATATAGAAGACGGTTGTACAGGCGGATCCCGTTAGTCTAGATATAGAAGACGGTTGTACATCGAGAGATCTCGTTAGTCTAGATATAGAAGACGGTTGTACAACGACGGATCTCGTTAGTCTAGATATAGAAGACGGTTGTACAGACCGATCTCGTTAGTCTAGATATTGAAGACGTTTGTCCAACGACGTATCTCGTTAGTCTAGATATAGAAAACTGTTGTACAGACGGATCTCGTTAGTCTAGATATAGAAGAGGGTTGTACAGACGGATCTCGTTAGTCTAGATATAGAAGACGGTTGTATAACGAGAGATCTCGTTAGTCTAGATATAGAAGACGGTTGTATAACGAGAGATCTCGTTAGTCTAGATATAGAAGACGGTTGTATAACGAGAGATCTCGTTAGTCTAGATATAGAAGACGGTTGTATAACGAGAGATCTCGTTAGTCTAGATATAGAAGACGGTTGTATAACGAGAGATCTCGTTAGTCTAGATATAGAAGACGGTTGTATAACGAGAGACCCGTTAGTCTAGATATAGAAGACGGTTGTATAACGAGAGATCTCGTTAGTCTAGATATAGAAGACGGTTGTATAACGAGAGATCTCGTTAGTCTAGATATAGAAGACGGTTGTATAACGAGAGACCCGTTAGTCTAGATATAGAAGACGGTTGTACAACGACGGATCTCGTTAGTCTAGATATAGAAGAGGGTTGTACAACAACGGATCTCGTTAGTCTAGATATAGAAGACGGTTGCGCAGACGGATCTCGTTAGTCTAGATATAGAAGACGGTTGTATAACGAGAGATCTCGTTAGTCTAGATATAGAAGACGGTTGTACAGACAGATCTCGTTAGTCTAGACATAGAAGACGGTTGTACACACAGAGCTCGTTAGTCTAGATATAGAAGACGGTTGTACAACGACGGATCTCGTTAGTCTAGATATAGAAGACGGTTGTACAGACCGATCTCGTTAGTCTAGATATTGAAGACGTTTGTCCAAGGACGTATCTCGTTAGTCTAGATATAGAAGACTGTTGTACAGACGGATCTCGTTAGTCTAGATATAGAAGACGGTTGTACAGACGGATCTCGTTAGTCTAGATATAGAAGACGGGATGTATAACGAGAGATCTCGTTAGTCTAGATATAGAAGTCGGTTGTACAGGCGGATCCCGTTAGTCTAGATATAGAAGACGGTTGTACATCGAGAGATCTCGTTAGTCTAGATATAGAAGACGGTTGTACAACGACGGATCTCGTTAGTCTAGATATAGAAGATGGTTGTACAGACCGATCTCGTTAGTCTAGATATTGAAGACGTTTGTCCAACGACGTATCTCGTTAGTCTAGATATAGAAAACTGTTGTACAGACGGATCTCGTTAGTCTAGATATAGAAGAGGGTTGTACAGACGGATCTCGTTAGTCTAGATATAGAAGACGGTTGTATAACGAGAGATCTCGTTAGTCTAGATATAGAAGACGGTTGTATAGACGGATCTCGTTAGTCTAGATATAGAAGAGGGTTGTACAACGACGGATCTCGTTAGTCTAGATATAGAAGGCGGTTGTACAGACGGATCCCGTTAGTCTAGATATAGAAGACGGTTGTACAACGACGGATCACGTTAGTCTAGATATTGAAGACGTTTGTCCAAGGACGTATCTCGTTAGTCTAGATATAGATGACGGATGTACAGACGGATCTCGTTAGTCTAGACATAGAAGACGGTTGTACAGACAGAGCTCGTTAGTCTAGATATAGAAGACGGATCTCGTTAGTCTAGATATAGAAGACGGTTGTACAGACGGATCTCGTTACTCTAGATATAGAAAACTATTGTACAGACGGATCTCGTTAGTCTAGATATAGAAGAGGGTTGTACAGACGGATCTCGTTAGTCTAGATATAGACAGCGGTTGTACAGACGGATCCCGTTAGTCTAGATATAGAAGACGGTTGTACAACGACGGATCACGTTAGTCTAGATATTGAAGACGTTTGTCCAAGGACGTATCTCGTTAGTCTAGATATAGATGACGGATGTACAGACGGATCTCGTTAGTCTAGACATAGAAGACGGTTGTACAGACAGAGCTCGTTAGTCTAGATATAGAAGACGGATCTCGTTAGTCTAGATATAGAAGACGGTTGTACAGACGGATCTCGTTAGTCTAGATATAGAAGACGGTTGTACAGACGGATCTCGTTAGTCTAGATATAGAAGACGGTTGTATAACGAGAGATCTCGTTAGTGTAGATATAAAAGACGGTTGTACAACGACGGATCTCGTTAGTCTAGATATAGAAGACGGTTGTACAGACGGATCTCGTTAGTCTAGATATAGAAGACGGTTGTACAGACGGATCTCGTTAGTCTAGATATAGAAGACGGTTGTATAACGAGAGATCTCGTTAGTGTAGATATAAAAGACGGTTGTACAACGACGGATCTCGTTAGTCTAGATATAGAAGACGGTTGTACAGACGGATCTCGTTAGTCTAGATATAGAAGACGGTTGTACAGACGGATCTCGTTAGTCTAGATATAGAAGACGGTTGTACAGACGGATCTCGTTAGTCTAGATATAGAAGACGGTTGTATAACGAGAGATCTCGTTAGTCTAGATATAGAAGACGGTTGTATAGACGGATCTCGTTAGTCTAGATATAGAAGAGGGTTGTACAACGACGGATCTCGTTAGTCTAGATATAGAAGGCGGTTGTACAGACGGATCCCGTTAGTCTAGATATAGAAGACGGTTGTACAACGACGGATCACGTTAGTCTAGATATTGAAGACGTTTGTCCAAGGACGTATCTCGTTAGTCTAGATATAGATGACGGATGTACAGACGGATCTCGTTAGTCTAGACATAGAAGACGGTTGTACAGACAGAGCTCGTTAGTCTAGATATAGAAGACGGATCTCGTTAGTCTAGATATAGAAGACGGTTGTACAGACGGATCTCGTTAGTCTAGATATAGAAGACGGTTGTACAGACGGATCTCGTTAGTCTAGATATAGAAGACGGTTGTATAACGAGAGATCTCGTTAGTGTAGATATAAAAGACGGTTGTACAACGACGGATCTCGTTAGTCTAGATATAGAAGACGGTTGTACAGACGGATCTCGTTAGTCTAGATATAGAAGACGGTTGTACAGACGGATCTCGTTAGTCTAGATATAGAAGACGGTTGTATAACGAGAGATCTCGTTAGTGTAGATATAAAAGACGGTTGTACAACGACGGATCTCGTTAGTCTAGATATAGAAGACGGTTGTACAGACGGATCTCGTTAGTCTAGATATAGAAGACGGTTGTACAGACGGATCTCGTTAGTCTAGATATAGAAGACGGTTGTACAGACGGATCTCGTTAGTCTAGATATAGAAGACGGTTGTATAACGAGAGATCTCGTTAGTCTAGATATAGAAGACGGTTGTATAACGAGAGATCTCGTTAGTCTAGATATAGAAGACGGTTGTACAGACGGATCTCGTTAGTCTAGATATAGAAGACGGTTGTATAACGAGAGACCCGTTAGTCTAGATATAGAAGACGGTTGTATAACGAGAGATCTCGTTAGTCTAGATATAGTCGACGGTTGTACAGACGGATCTCGTTAGTCTAGATATAGAAGACGGTTGTATAACGAGAGATCTCGTTAGTGTAGATATAAAAGACGGTTGTACAACGACGGATCTCGTTAGTCTAGATATAGAAGACGGTTGTACATCGACGGATCTCGTTAGTCTAGATATTGAAGACGTTTGTCCAAGGACGTATCTCGTTAGTCTAGATATAGATGACGGTTGTACAGACGTATCTCGTTAGTCTAGATATAGAAGACGGTTGTACAACGACGGATCTCGTTAGTCTAGATATAGAAGAGGGTTGTACAACAACGGATCTCGTTAGTCTAGATATAGAAGACGGTTGCGCAGACGGATCTCGTTAGTCTAGATATAGAAGACGGTTGTATAACGAGAGATCTCGTTAGTCTAGATATAGAAGACGGTTGTATAACGAGAGATCTCGTTAGTCTAGATATAGAAGACGGTTGTATAACGAGAGATCTCGTTAGTCTAGATATAGAAGACGGTTGTACAGACGGATCTCGTTAGTCTAGATATAGAAGACGGTTGTATAACGAGAGATCTCGTTAGTGTAGATATAAAAGACGGTTGTACAACGAGAGATCTCGTTAGTGTAGATATAAAAGACGGTTGTACAACGACGGATCTCGTTAGTCTAGATATAGAAGACGGTTGTACAACGACGGATCTCGTTAGTCTAGATATAGAAGAGGGTTGTACAACAACGGATCTCGTTAGTCTAGATATAGAAGACGGTTGCGCAGACGGATCTCGTTAGTCTAGATATAGAAGACGGTTGTATAATGAGAGATCTCGTTAGTCTAGATATAGAAGACGGTTGTATAACGAGAGATCTCGTTAGTCTAGATATAGAAGACGGTTGTACAGGCGGATCTCGTTAGTCTAGATATAGAAGACGGTTGTATAACGAGAGACCCGTTAGTCTAGATATAGAAGACGGTTGTATAACGAGAGATCTCGATAGTCTAGATATAGAAGACGGTTGTACAACGACGGATCTCGTTAGTCTAGATATAGAAGACGGTTGTATAACGAGAGATCTCGTTAGTGTAGATATAAAAGACGGTTGTACAACGACGGATCTCGTTAGTCTAGATATAGAAGACGGTTGAATAACGAGAGATCTCGTTATTCTAGATATAGAAGACGGTTGTACAGACGGATCTCGTTAGTCTAGGTATAGGAGACGGTTGTACAGACGGATCTCGTTAGTCTAGATATAGAAGGCGGTTGTATAGACGGATCTCGTTAGTCTAGATATAGAAGAGGGTTGTACAACGACGGATCTCGTTAGTCTAGATATAGAAGACGGTTGTACAGACGGATCTCGTTAGTCTAGATATAGAAGACGGTTCTACAGACGGATCTCGTTAGTCTAGATATAGAAGACGGTTGTACAGACGGATCTCGTTAGTCTAGATATAGAAGACGGTTGTATAACGAGAGATCTCGTTAGTCTAGATATAGAAGACGGTTATACAGGCGGATCTCGTTAGTCTAGATATAGAAGACGGTTATACAGACGGATGTCGTTAGTCTAGATATAGGAGACGGTTGAATATCGAGAGATCTCGTTAGTCTAGATATAGAAGACGGTTGAATAACGAGAGACCTCGTTAGTCTAGATATAGAAGACGGTTGAATAACGAGAGATCTCGTTAGTCTAGATATAGAAGACGGTTGTACAGACAGATCTCGTTAGTCTAGATATAGAAGACAGTTGTACAGATGGATCTCGTTAGTCTAGATATAGAAGACGGTTGTACAGACGGATCTCGTTAGTCTAGATATAGAAGGCGGTTGTATAGACGGATCTCGTTAGTCTAGATATAGAAGAGGGTTGTAGAACGACGGATCTCGTTAGTCTAGATATAGAAGACGGTTGTACAGACGGATCTCGTTAGTCTAGATATAGAAGACGGTTCTACAGACGGATTTCGTTAGTCTAGATATAGAAGACGGTTGTACAACGACGGATCTCGTTAGTCTAGATATTGAAGACGTTTGTCCAAGGACGTATCTCGTTAGTCTAGATATAGAAGACTGTTGTACAGACGGATGTCGTTAGTCTAGATATAGGAGACGGTTGAATATCGAGAGATCTCGTTAGTCTAGATATAGAAGACGGTTGAATAACGAGAGACCTCGTTAGTCTAGATATAGAAGACGGTTGTACAGACCGATCTCGTTAGTCTAGATATTGAAGACGTTTGTCCAACGACGTATCTCGTTAGTCTAGATATAGAAAACTGTTGTACAGACGGATCTCGTTAGTCTAGATATAGAAGACGGTTGTACAGACGGATCTCGTTAGTCTAGATATAGATGACGGTTGTACAGACGGTTCTCGTTAGTCTAGATATAGAAGACGGTTGTACAGACGGATCTCGCTAGTCTAGATATAGAAGACGGTTGTACAGACGGATCTCGTTAGTCTAGATATAGAAGACGGTTGTACAGACGGATCTCGTTAGTCTAGACATAGAAGACGGTTGTACACACAGAGCTCGTTAGTCTAGATATAGAAGACGGATCTCGTTAGTCTAGATATAGAAGACGGTTGTACAGACGGATCTCGTTAGTCTAGATATAGAAGACGGTTGTATAACGAGAGACCCGTTAGTCTAGATATAGAAGACGGTTGTATAACGAGAGATCTCGTTAGTCTAGATATAGAAGACGGTTGTACAGACAGATCTCGTTAGTCTAGATATAGAAGACAGTTGTACAGATGGATCTCGTTAGTCTAGATATAGAAGGCGGTTGTATAGACGGATCTCGTTAGTCTAGATATAGAAGAGGGTTGTAGAACGATGGATCTCGTTAGTCTAGATATAGAAGACGGTTGTACAGACGGATCTCGTTAGTCTAGATATAGAAGACGGTTCTACAGACGGATTTCGTTAGTCTAGATATAGAAGACGGTTGTACAACGACGGATCTCGTTAGTCTAGATATTGAAGACGTTTGTCCAAGGACGTATCTCGTTAGTCTAGATATAGAAGACTGTTGTACAGACGGATCTCGTTAGTCTAGATATAGAAGACGGTTGTACAGACGGATCTCGTTAGTCTAGATATAGAAGACGGGATGTATAACGAGAGATCTCGTTAGTCTAGATATAGAAGACGGTTGTACAGGCGGATCCCGTTAGTCTAGATATAGAAGACGGTTGTACATCGAGAGATCTCGTTAGTCTAGATATAGAAGACGGTTGTACAACGACGGATCTCGTTAGTCTAGATATAGAAGACGGTTGTACAGACCGATCTCGTTAGTCTAGATATTGAAGACGTTTGTCCAACGACGTATCTCGTTAGTCTAGATATAGAAAACTGTTGTACAGACGGATCTCGTTAGTCTAGATATAGAAGAGGGTTGTACAGACGGATCTCGTTAGTCTAGATATAGAAGACGGTTGTATAACGAGAGATCTCGTTAGTCTAGATATAGAAGACGGTTGTATAACGAGAGATCTCGTTAGTCTAGATATAGAAGACGGTTGTATAACGAGAGATCTCGTTAGTCTAGATATAGAAGACGGTTGTATAACGAGAGATCTCGTTAGTCTAGATATAGAAGACGGTTGTATAACGAGAGATCTCGTTAGTCTAGATATAGAAGACGGTTGTATAACGAGAGACCCGTTAGTCTAGATATAGAAGACGGTTGTATAACGAGAGATCTCGTTAGTCTAGATATAGAAGACGGTTGTATAACGAGAGATCTCGTTAGTCTAGATATAGAAGACGGTTGTATAACGAGAGACCCGTTAGTCTAGATATAGAAGACGGTTGTACAACGACGGATCTCGTTAGTCTAGATATAGAAGAGGGTTGTACAACAACGGATCTCGTTAGTCTAGATATAGAAGACGGTTGCGCAGACGGATCTCGTTAGTCTAGATATAGAAGACGGTTGTATAACGAGAGATCTCGTTAGTCTAGATATAGAAGACGGTTGTACAGACAGATCTCGTTAGTCTAGACATAGAAGACGGTTGTACACACAGAGCTCGTTAGTCTAGATATAGAAGACGGTTGTACAACGACGGATCTCGTTAGTCTAGATATAGAAGACGGTTGTACAGACCGATCTCGTTAGTCTAGATATTGAAGACGTTTGTCCAAGGACGTATCTCGTTAGTCTAGATATAGAAGACTGTTGTACAGACGGATCTCGTTAGTCTAGATATAGAAGACGGTTGTACAGACGGATCTCGTTAGTCTAGATATAGAAGACGGGATGTATAACGAGAGATCTCGTTAGTCTAGATATAGAAGTCGGTTGTACAGGCGGATCCCGTTAGTCTAGATATAGAAGACGGTTGTACATCGAGAGATCTCGTTAGTCTAGATATAGAAGACGGTTGTACAACGACGGATCTCGTTAGTCTAGATATAGAAGATGGTTGTACAGACCGATCTCGTTAGTCTAGATATTGAAGACGTTTGTCCAACGACGTATCTCGTTAGTCTAGATATAGAAAACTGTTGTACAGACGGATCTCGTTAGTCTAGATATAGAAGAGGGTTGTACAGACGGATCTCGTTAGTCTAGATATAGAAGACGGTTGTATAACGAGAGATCTCGTTAGTCTAGATATAGAAGACGGTTGTATAGACGGATCTCGTTAGTCTAGATATAGAAGAGGGTTGTACAACGACGGATCTCGTTAGTCTAGATATAGAAGGCGGTTGTACAGACGGATCCCGTTAGTCTAGATATAGAAGACGGTTGTACAACGACGGATCACGTTAGTCTAGATATTGAAGACGTTTGTCCAAGGACGTATCTCGTTAGTCTAGATATAGATGACGGATGTACAGACGGATCTCGTTAGTCTAGACATAGAAGACGGTTGTACAGACAGAGCTCGTTAGTCTAGATATAGAAGACGGATCTCGTTAGTCTAGATATAGAAGACGGTTGTACAGACGGATCTCGTTACTCTAGATATAGAAAACTATTGTACAGACGGATCTCGTTAGTCTAGATATAGAAGAGGGTTGTACAGACGGATCTCGTTAGTCTAGATATAGACAGCGGTTGTACAGACGGATCCCGTTAGTCTAGATATAGAAGACGGTTGTACAACGACGGATCACGTTAGTCTAGATATTGAAGACGTTTGTCCAAGGACGTATCTCGTTAGTCTAGATATAGATGACGGATGTACAGACGGATCTCGTTAGTCTAGACATAGAAGACGGTTGTACAGACAGAGCTCGTTAGTCTAGATATAGAAGACGGATCTCGTTAGTCTAGATATAGAAGACGGTTGTACAGACGGATCTCGTTAGTCTAGATATAGAAGACGGTTGTACAGACGGATCTCGTTAGTCTAGATATAGAAGACGGTTGTATAACGAGAGATCTCGTTAGTGTAGATATAAAAGACGGTTGTACAACGACGGATCTCGTTAGTCTAGATATAGAAGACGGTTGTACAGACGGATCTCGTTAGTCTAGATATAGAAGACGGTTGTACAGACGGATCTCGTTAGTCTAGATATAGAAGACGGTTGTATAACGAGAGATCTCGTTAGTGTAGATATAAAAGACGGTTGTACAACGACGGATCTCGTTAGTCTAGATATAGAAGACGGTTGTACAGACGGATCTCGTTAGTCTAGATATAGAAGACGGTTGTACAGACGGATCTCGTTAGTCTAGATATAGAAGACGGTTGTACAGACGGATCTCGTTAGTCTAGATATAGAAGACGGTTGTATAACGAGAGATCTCGTTAGTCTAGATATAGAAGACGGTTGTATAGACGGATCTCGTTAGTCTAGATATAGAAGAGGGTTGTACAACGACGGATCTCGTTAGTCTAGATATAGAAGGCGGTTGTACAGACGGATCCCGTTAGTCTAGATATAGAAGACGGTTGTACAACGACGGATCACGTTAGTCTAGATATTGAAGACGTTTGTCCAAGGACGTATCTCGTTAGTCTAGATATAGATGACGGATGTACAGACGGATCTCGTTAGTCTAGACATAGAAGACGGTTGTACAGACAGAGCTCGTTAGTCTAGATATAGAAGACGGATCTCGTTAGTCTAGATATAGAAGACGGTTGTACAGACGGATCTCGTTAGTCTAGATATAGAAGACGGTTGTACAGACGGATCTCGTTAGTCTAGATATAGAAGACGGTTGTATAACGAGAGATCTCGTTAGTGTAGATATAAAAGACGGTTGTACAACGACGGATCTCGTTAGTCTAGATATAGAAGACGGTTGTACAGACGGATCTCGTTAGTCTAGATATAGAAGACGGTTGTACAGACGGATCTCGTTAGTCTAGATATAGAAGACGGTTGTATAACGAGAGATCTCGTTAGTGTAGATATAAAAGACGGTTGTACAACGACGGATCTCGTTAGTCTAGATATAGAAGACGGTTGTACAGACGGATCTCGTTAGTCTAGATATAGAAGACGGTTGTACAGACGGATCTCGTTAGTCTAGATATAGAAGACGGTTGTACAGACGGATCTCGTTAGTCTAGATATAGAAGACGGTTGTATAACGAGAGATCTCGTTAGTCTAGATATAGAAGACGGTTGTATAACGAGAGATCTCGTTAGTCTAGATATAGAAGACGGTTGTACAGACGGATCTCGTTAGTCTAGATATAGAAGACGGTTGTATAACGAGAGACCCGTTAGTCTAGATATAGAAGACGGTTGTATAACGAGAGATCTCGTTAGTCTAGATATAGTCGACGGTTGTACAGACGGATCTCGTTAGTCTAGATATAGAAGACGGTTGTATAACGAGAGATCTCGTTAGTGTAGATATAAAAGACGGTTGTACAACGACGGATCTCGTTAGTCTAGATATAGAAGACGGTTGTACATCGACGGATCTCGTTAGTCTAGATATTGAAGACGTTTGTCCAAGGACGTATCTCGTTAGTCTAGATATAGATGACGGTTGTACAGACGTATCTCGTTAGTCTAGATATAGAAGACGGTTGTACAACGACGGATCTCGTTAGTCTAGATATAGAAGAGGGTTGTACAACAACGGATCTCGTTAGTCTAGATATAGAAGACGGTTGCGCAGACGGATCTCGTTAGTCTAGATATAGAAGACGGTTGTATAACGAGAGATCTCGTTAGTCTAGATATAGAAGACGGTTGTATAACGAGAGATCTCGTTAGTCTAGATATAGAAGACGGTTGTATAACGAGAGATCTCGTTAGTCTAGATATAGAAGACGGTTGTACAGACGGATCTCGTTAGTCTAGATATAGAAGACGGTTGTATAACGAGAGATCTCGTTAGTGTAGATATAAAAGACGGTTGTACAACGAGAGATCTCGTTAGTGTAGATATAAAAGACGGTTGTACAACGACGGATCTCGTTAGTCTAGATATAGAAGACGGTTGTACAACGACGGATCTCGTTAGTCTAGATATAGAAGAGGGTTGTACAACAACGGATCTCGTTAGTCTAGATATAGAAGACGGTTGCGCAGACGGATCTCGTTAGTCTAGATATAGAAGACGGTTGTATAATGAGAGATCTCGTTAGTCTAGATATAGAAGACGGTTGTATAACGAGAGATCTCGTTAGTCTAGATATAGAAGACGGTTGTACAGGCGGATCTCGTTAGTCTAGATATAGAAGACGGTTGTATAACGAGAGACCCGTTAGTCTAGATATAGAAGACGGTTGTATAACGAGAGATCTCGATAGTCTAGATATAGAAGACGGTTGTACAACGACGGATCTCGTTAGTCTAGATATAGAAGACGGTTGTATAACGAGAGATCTCGTTAGTGTAGATATAAAAGACGGTTGTACAACGACGGATCTCGTTAGTCTAGATATAGAAGACGGTTGAATAACGAGAGATCTCGTTATTCTAGATATAGAAGACGGTTGTACAGACGGATCTCGTTAGTCTAGATATAGGAGACGGTTGTACAGACGGATCTCGTTAGTCTAGATATAGAAGGCGGTTGTATAGACGGATCTCGTTAGTCTAGATATAGAAGAGGGTTGTACAACGACGGATCTCGTTAGTCTAGATATAGAAGACGGTTGTACAGACGGATCTCGTTAGTCTAGATATAGAAGACGGTTCTACAGACGGATCTCGTTAGTCTAGATATAGAAGACGGTTGTACAGACGGATCTCGTTAGTCTAGATATAGAAGACGGTTGTATAACGAGAGATCTCGTTAGTCTAGATATAGAAGACGGTTATACAGGCGGATCTCGTTAGTCTAGATATAGAAGACGGTTATACAGACGGATGTCGTTAGTCTAGATATAGGAGACGGTTGAATATCGAGAGATCTCGTTAGTCTAGATATAGAAGACGGTTGAATAACGAGAGACCTCGTTAGTCTAGATATAGAAGACGGTTGAATAACGAGAGATCTCGTTAGTCTAGATATAGAAGACGGTTGTACAGACAGATCTCGTTAGTCTAGATATAGAAGACAGTTGTACAGATGGATCTCGTTAGTCTAGATATAGAAGACGGTTGTACAGACGGATCTCGTTAGTCTAGATATAGAAGGCGGTTGTATAGACGGATCTCGTTAGTCTAGATATAGAAGAGGGTTGTAGAACGACGGATCTCGTTAGTCTAGATATAGAAGACGGTTGTACAGACGGATCTCGTTAGTCTAGATATAGAAGACGGTTCTACAGACGGATTTCGTTAGTCTAGATATAGAAGACGGTTGTACAACGACGGATCTCGTTAGTCTAGATATTGAAGACGTTTGTCCAAGGACGTATCTCGTTAGTCTAGATATAGAAGACTGTTGTACAGACGGATCTCGTTAGTCTAGATATAGAAGACGGTTGTACAGACGGATCTCGTTAGTCTAGATATAGAAGACGGGATGTATAACGAGAGATCTCGTTAGTCTAGATATAGAAGACGGTTGTACAGGCGGATCCCGTTAGTCTAGATATAGAAGACGGTTGTACATCGAGAGATCTCGTTAGTCTAGATATAGAAGACGGTTGTACAACGACGGATCTCGTTAGTCTAGATATAGAAGACGGTTGTACAGACCGATCTCGTTAGTCTAGATATTGAAGACGTTTGTCCAACGACGTATCTCGTTAGTCTAGATATAGAAAACTGTTGTACAGACGGATCTCGTTAGTCTAGATATAGAAGACGGTTGTACAGACGGATCTCGTTAGTCTAGATATAGAAGACGGTTGTATAACGAGAGATCTCGTTAGTCTAGATATAGAAGACGGTTGTATAACGAGAGATCTCGTTAGTCTAGATATAGAAGACGGTTGTATAACGAGAGATCTCGTTAGTCTAGATATAGAAGACGGTTGTATAACGAGAGATCTCGTTAGTCTAGATATAGAAGACGGTTGTATAAGGAGAGATCTCGTTAGTCTAGATATAGAAGACGGTTGTACAGACGGATCTCGTTAGTCTAGATATAGAAGACGGTTGTATAACGAGAGACCCGTTAGTCTAGATATAGAAGACGGTTGTATAACGAGAGATGTCGTTAGTCTAGATATAGAAGACGGTTGTACAGACGGATCTCGTTAGTCTAGATATAGATGACGGTTGTACAGACGGTTCTCGTTAGTCTAGATATAGAAGACGGTTGTACAGACGGATCTCGCTAGTCTAGATATAGAAGACGGTTGTACAGACGGATCTCGTTAGTCTAGATATAGAAGACGGTTGTACATCGAGAGATCTCGTTAGTCTAGATATAGAAGACGGTTGTACAACGACGGATCTCGTTAGTCTAGATATAGAAGACGGTTGTACAGACCGATCTCGTTAGTCTAGATATTGAAGACGTTTGGCCAACGACGTATCTCGTTAGTCTAGATATAGAAAACTGTTGTACAGACGGATCTCGTTAGTCTAGATATAGAAGACGGTTGTACAGACGGATCTCGTTAGTCTAGATATAGATGACGGTTGTACAGACGGTTCTCGTTAGTCTAGATATAGAAGACGGTTGTACAGACGGATCTCGCTAGTCTAGATATAGAAGACGGTTGTACAGACGGATCTCGTTAGTCTAGATATAGAAGACGGTTGTATAACGAGAGACCCGTTAGTCTAGATATAGAAGACGGTTGTATAACGAGAGATGTCGTTAGTCTAGATATAGAAGACGGTTGTACAGACGGATCTCGTTAGTCTAGATATAGAAGACGGTTGTACAGACGGATCTCGTTAGTCTAGATATAGAAGACGGTTGTACAGACGGATCTCGTTAGTCTAGATATAGAAGACGGTTGTACATCGACGGATCTCGTTAGTCTAGATATTGAAGACGTTTGTCCAAGGACGTATCTCGTTAGTCTAGATATAGATGACGGTTGTACAGACGGTTCTCGTTAGTCTAGATATAGAAGACGGTTGTACAGACGGATCTCGGTAGTCTCGATATAGAAGACGGTTGTACAGACGGATCTCGTTAGTCTAGATATAGAAGACGGGATGTATAACGAGAGATCTCGTTAGTCTAGATATAGAAGACGGTTGTACAGGCGGATCCCGTTAGTCTAGATATAGAAGACGGTTGTACATCGAGAGATCTCGTTAGTCTAGATATAGAAGACGGTTGTACAACGACGGATCTCGTTAGTCTAGATATAGAAGACGGTTGTACAGACCGATCTCGTTAGTCTAGATATTGAAGACGTTTGTCCAACGACGTATCTCGTTAGTCTAGATATAGAAAACTGTTGTACAGACGGATCTCGTTAGTCTAGATATAGAAGACGGTTGTACAGACGGATCTCGTTAGTCTAGATATAGAAGACGGTTGTATAACGAGAGATCTCGTTAGTCTAGATATAGAAGACGGTTGTATAACGAGAGATCTCGTTAGTCTAGATATAGAAGACGGTTGTATAACGAGAGATCTCGTTAGTCTAGATATAGAAGACGGTTGTATAACGAGAGATCTCGTTAGTCTAGATATAGAAGACGGTTGTATAACGAGAGATCTCGTTAGTCTAGATATAGAAGACGGTTGTACAGACGGATCTCGTTAGTCTAGATATAGAAGACGGTTGTATAACGAGAGACCCGTTAGTCTAGATATAGAAGACGGTTGTATAACGAGAGATGTCGTTAGTCTAGATATAGAAGACGGTTGTATAACGAGAGATCTCGTTAGTCTAGATATAGAAGACGGTTGTATAACGAGAGATCTCGTTAGTCTAGATATAGAAGACGGTTGTACAGACGGATCTCGTTAGTCTAGATATAGAAGACGGTTGTATAACGAGAGATCTCGTTAGTCTAGATATAGAAGACGGTTGTATAACGAGAGATCTCGTTAGTCTAGATATAGAAGACGGTTGTACAGACGGATCTCGTTAGTCTAGATATAGAAGACGGTTGTATAACGAGAGACCCGTTAGTCTAGATATAGAAGACGGTTGTATAACGAGAGATCTCGTTAGTCTAGATATAGAAGACGGTTGTACAGACGGATCTCGTTAGTCTAGATATAGAAGACGGTTGTATAACGAGAGATCTCGTTAGTCTAGATATAGAAGACGGTTGTATAACGAGAGATCTCGTTAGTCTAGATATAGAAGACGGTTGTATAACGAGAGATCTCGTTAGTCTAGATATAGAAGACGGTTGTACAGACGGATCTCGTTAGTCTAGATATAGAAGACGGTTGTATAACGAGAGATATCGTTAGTCTAGATATAGAAGACGGTTGTATAACGAGAGATCTCGTTAGTCTAGATATAGAAGACGGTTGTACAGACGGATCTCGTTAGTCTAGATATAGAAGACGGTTGTATAACGAGAGACCCGTTAGTCTAGATATAGAAGACGGTTGTATAACGAGAGATCTCGTTAGTCTAGATATAGTCGACGGTTGTACAGACGGATCTCGTTAGTCTAGATATAGAAGACGGTTGTATAACGAGAGATCTCGTTAGTGTAGATATAAAAGACGGTTGTACAACGACGGATCTCGTTAGTCTAGATATAGAAGACGGTTGTACATCGACGGATCTCGTTAGTCTAGATATTGAAGACGTTTGTCCAAGGACGTATCTCGTTAGTCTAGATATAGATGACGGTTGTACAGACGTATCTCGTTAGTCTAGATATAGAAGACGGTTGTACAACGACGGATCTCGTTAGTCTAGATATAGAAGAGGGTTGTACAACAACGGATCTCGTTAGTCTAGATATAGAAGACGGTTGCGCAGACGGATCTCGTTAGTCTAGATATAGAAGACGGTTGTATAACGAGAGATCTCGTTAGTCTAGATATAGAAGACGGTTGTATAACGAGAGATCTCGTTAGTCTAGATATAGAAGACGGTTGTATAACGAGAGATCTCGTTAGTCTAGATATAGAAGACGGTTGTACAGACGGATCTCGTTAGTCTAGATATAGAAGACGGTTGTATAACGAGAGATCTCGTTAGTGTAGATATAAAAGACGGTTGTACAACGAGAGATCTCGTTAGTGTAGATATAAAAGACGGTTGTACAACGACGGATCTCGTTAGTCTAGATATAGAAGACGGTTGTACAACGACGGATCTCGTTAGTCTAGATATAGAAGAGGGTTGTACAACAACGGATCTCGTTAGTCTAGATATAGAAGACGGTTGCGCAGACGGATCTCGTTAGTCTAGATATAGAAGACGGTTGTATAATGAGAGATCTCGTTAGTCTAGATATAGAAGACGGTTGTATAACGAGAGATCTCGTTAGTCTAGATATAGAAGACGGTTGTACAGGCGGATCTCGTTAGTCTAGATATAGAAGACGGTTGTATAACGAGAGACCCGTTAGTCTAGATATAGAAGACGGTTGTATAACGAGAGATCTCGATAGTCTAGATATAGAAGACGGTTGTACAACGACGGATCTCGTTAGTCTAGATATAGAAGACGGTTGTATAACGAGAGATCTCGTTAGTGTAGATATAAAAGACGGTTGTACAACGACGGATCTCGTTAGTCTAGATATAGAAGACGGTTGAATAACGAGAGATCTCGTTATTCTAGATATAGAAGACGGTTGTACAGACGGATCTCGTTAGTCTAGATATAGGAGACGGTTGTACAGACGGATCTCGTTAGTCTAGATATAGAAGGCGGTTGTATAGACGGATCTCGTTAGTCTAGATATAGAAGAGGGTTGTACAACGACGGATCTCGTTAGTCTAGATATAGAAGACGGTTGTACAGACGGATCTCGTTAGTCTAGATATAGAAGACGGTTCTACAGACGGATCTCGTTAGTCTAGATATAGAAGACGGTTGTACAGACGGATCTCGTTAGTCTAGATATAGAAGACGGTTGTATAACGAGAGATCTCGTTAGTCTAGATATAGAAGACGGTTATACAGGCGGATCTCGTTAGTCTAGATATAGAAGACGGTTATACAGACGGATGTCGTTAGTCTAGATATAGGAGACGGTTGAATATCGAGAGATCTCGTTAGTCTAGATATAGAAGACGGTTGAATAACGAGAGACCTCGTTAGTCTAGATATAGAAGACGGTTGAATAACGAGAGATCTCGTTAGTCTAGATATAGAAGACGGTTGTACAGACAGATCTCGTTAGTCTAGATATAGAAGACAGTTGTACAGATGGATCTCGTTAGTCTAGATATAGAAGACGGTTGTACAGACGGATCTCGTTAGTCTAGATATAGAAGGCGGTTGTATAGACGGATCTCGTTAGTCTAGATATAGAAGAGGGTTGTAGAACGACGGATCTCGTTAGTCTAGATATAGAAGACGGTTGTACAGACGGATCTCGTTAGTCTAGATATAGAAGACGGTTCTACAGACGGATTTCGTTAGTCTAGATATAGAAGACGGTTGTACAACGACGGATCTCGTTAGTCTAGATATTGAAGACGTTTGTCCAAGGACGTATCTCGTTAGTCTAGATATAGAAGACTGTTGTACAGACGGATCTCGTTAGTCTAGATATAGAAGACGGTTGTACAGACGGATCTCGTTAGTCTAGATATAGAAGACGGGATGTATAACGAGAGATCTCGTTAGTCTAGATATAGAAGACGGTTGTACAGGCGGATCCCGTTAGTCTAGATATAGAAGACGGTTGTACATCGAGAGATCTCGTTAGTCTAGATATAGAAGACGGTTGTACAACGACGGATCTCGTTAGTCTAGATATAGAAGACGGTTGTACAGACCGATCTCGTTAGTCTAGTTATTGAAGACGTTTGTCCAACGACGTATCTCGTTAGTCTAGATATAGAAAACTGTTGTACAGACGGATCTCGTTAGTCTAGATATAGAAGACGGTTGTACAGACGGATCTCGTTAGTCTAGATATAGAAGACGGTTGTATAACGAGAGATCTCGTTAGTCTAGATATAGAAGACGGTTGTATAACGAGAGATCTCGTTAGTCTAGATATAGAAGACGGTTGTATAACGAGAGATCTCGTTAGTCTAGATATAGAAGACGGTTGTATAACGAGAGATCTCGTTAGTCTAGATATAGAAGACGGTTGTATAAGGAGAGATCTCGTTAGTCTAGATATAGAAGACGGTTGTACAGACGGATCTCGTTAGTCTAGATATAGAAGACGGTTGTATAACGAGAGACCCGTTAGTCTAGATATAGAAGACGGTTGTATAACGAGAGATGTCGTTAGTCTAGATATAGAAGACGGTTGTACAGACGGATCTCGTTAGTCTAGATATAGATGACGGTTGTACAGACGGTTCTCGTTAGTCTAGATATAGAAGACGGTTGTACAGACGGATCTCGCTAGTCTAGATATAGAAGACGGTTGTACAGGCGGATCTCGTTAGTCTAGATATAGAAGACGGTTGTACATCGAGAGATCTCGTTAGTCTAGATATAGAAGACGGTTGTACAACGACGGATCTCGTTAGTCTAGATATAGAAGACGGTTGTACAGACCGATCTCGTTAGTCTAGATATTGAAGACGTTTGTCCAACGACGTATCTCGTTAGTCTAGATATAGAAAACTGTTGTACAGACGGATCTCGTTAGTCTAGATATAGAAGACGGTTGTACAGACGGATCTCGTTAGTCTAGATATAGATGACGGTTGTACAGACGGTTCTCGTTAGTCTAGATATAGAAGACGGTTGTACAGACGGATCTCGCTAGTCTAGATATAGAAGACGGTTGTACAGACGGATCTCGTTAGTCTAGATATAGAAGACGGTTGTATAACGAGAGACCCGTTAGTCTAGATATAGAAGACGGTTGTATAACGAGAGATGTCGTTAGTCTAGATATAGAAGACGGTTGTACAGACGGATCTCGTTAGTCTAGATATAGAAGACGGTTGTACAGACGGATCTCGTTAGTCTAGATATAGAAGACGGTTGTACAGACGGATCTCGTTAGTCTAGATATAGAAGACGGTTGTACATCGACGGATCTCGTTAGTCTAGATATTGAAGACGTTTGTCCAAGGACGTATCTCGTTAGTCTAGATATAGATGACGGTTGTACAGACGGTTCTCGTTAGTCTAGATATAGAAGACGGTTGTACAGACGGATCTCGGTAGTCTAGATATAGAAGACGGTTGTACAGACGGATCTCGTTAGTCTAGATATAGAAGACGGGATGTATAACGAGAGATCTCGTTAGTCTAGATATAGAAGACGGTTGTACAGGCGGATCCCGTTAGTCTAGATATAGAAGACGGTTGTACATCGAGAGATCTCGTTAGTCTAGATATAGAAGACGGTTGTACAACGACGGATCTCGTTAGTCTAGATATAGAAGACGGTTGTACAGACCGATCTCGTTAGTCTAGATATTGAAGACGTTTGTCCAACGACGTATCTCGTTAGTCTAGATATAGAAAACTGTTGTACAGACGGATCTCGTTAGTCTAGATATAGAAGACGGTTGTACAGACGGATCTCGTTAGTCTAGATATAGAAGACGGTTGTATAACGAGAGATCTCGTTAGTCTAGATATAGAAGACGGTTGTATAACGAGAGATCTCGTTAGTCTAGATATAGAAGACGGTTGTATAACGAGAGATCTCGTTAGTCTAGATATAGAAGACGGTTGTATAACGAGAGATCTCGTTAGTCTAGATATAGAAGACGGTTGTATAACGAGAGATCTCGTTAGTCTAGATATAGAAGACGGTTGTACAGACGGATCTCGTTAGTCTAGATATAGAAGACGGTTGTATAACGAGAGACCCGTTAGTCTAGATATAGAAGACGGTTGTATAACGAGAGATGTCGTTAGTCTAGATATAGAAGACGGTTGTACAGACGGATCTCGTTAGTCTAGATATAGAAGACGGTTGTACAGACGGATCTCGTTAGTCTAGATATAGAAGACGGTTGTACAGACGGATCTCGTTAGTCTAGATATAGAAGACGGTTGTACAGACGGATCTCGTTAGTCTAGATATAGAAGACGGTTGTATAACGAGAGATCTCGTTAGTCTAGATATAGAAGACGGTTATACAGACGGATCTCGTTAGTCTAGATATAGAAGACGGTTATACAGACGGATTTCGTTAGTCTAGATATAGAAGACGGTTGAATATCGAGAGATCTCGTTAGTCTAGATATAGAAGACGGTTGAATAACGAGAGACCTCGTTAGTCTAGATATAGAAGACGGTTGTACAGACGGATCTCGTTAGTCTAGATATAGAAGACGGTTCTACAGACGGATTTCGTTAGTCTAGATATAGAAGACGGTTGTATAACGAGAGATCTCGTTAGTCTAGATATAGAAGACGGTTGTACAGACGGATCTCGTTAGTCTAGATATAGAAGACGGTTGTATAACGAGAGACCCGTTAGTCTAGATATAGAAGACGGTTGTATAACGAGAGATCTCGTTAGTCTAGATATAGAAGACGGTTGTACAGACGGATCTCGTTAGTCTAGATATAGAAGACGGTTCTACAGACGGATTTCGTTAGTCTAGATATAGAAGACGGGATGTATAACGAGAGATCTCGTTAGTCTAGATATAGAAGACGGTTATACAGATGGTTCTCGTTAGTCTAGATATAGAAGACGGTTGTACAGACGGATCTCGGTAGTCTAGATATAGAAGACGGTTGTACAACGACGGATCTCGTTAGTCTAGATATAGAAGACGGCTGTACAGACGGATCTCGTTAGTCTAGATATAGAAGGCGGTTGTACAGACGCATCTCGTAAGTCCAGATATAGAAGACGGTTGTACAGACGGATCTCGTTAGTCTAGATATAGAAGACGGTTGTACAGACGGATCTCGTTAGTCTAGATATAGAAGAGGGTTGTATAACGAGAGATCTCGTTAGTCTAGATATAGAAGATGGTTGTACAGACGGATCTCGTTAGTCCAGATAAAGAAGACGGTTGTACTGACGGATCTCGTTAGTCTAGATATAGAAGACGGTTGTACAGACGGATCTCGTTAGTCTAGACATAGAAGACGGTTGTACACACAGAGCTCGTTAGTCTAGATATAGAAGACGGATCTCGTTAGTCTAGATATAGAAGACGGTTGTACAGACGGATCTCGTTAGTCTAGATATAGAAGACGGTTGTATAACGAGAGACCCGTTAGTCTAGATATAGAAGACGGTTGAATAACGAGAGACCTCGTTAGTCTAGATATAGAAGACGGTTGAATAACGAGAGATCTCGTTAGTCTAGATATAGAAGACGGTTGTACAGACGGATCTCGTTAGTCTAGATATAGAAGAGGGTTGTACAACGACGGATCTCGTTAGTCTAGATATAGAAGACGGTTGTACAGACGGATCTCGTTAGTCTAGATATAGAAGACGGTTGTACAGACGGATCTCGTTAGTCTAGATATAGAAGACGGTTGTACAGACGGATCTCGTTAGTCTAGATATAGAAGACGGTTGTACAGACGGATCTCGTTAGTCTAGATATAGAAGACGGTTGTATAACGAGAGATCTCGTTAGTCTAGATATAGAAGACGGTTATACAGACGGATCTCGTTAGTCTAGATATAGAAGACGGTTATACAGACGGATTTCGTTAGTCTAGATATAGAAGACGGTTGAATATCGAGAGATCTCGTTAGTCTAGATATAGAAGACGGTTGAATAACGAGAGACCTCGTTAGTCTAGATATAGAAGACGGTTGAATAACGAGAGATCTCGTTAGTCTAGATATAGAAGACGGTTGTACAGACGGATCTCGTTAGTCTAGATATAGAAGACGGTTCTACAGACGGATTTCGTTAGTCTAGATATAGAAGACGGTTGTATAAGGAGAGATCTCGTTAGTCTAGATATAGAAGACGGTTGTACAGACGGATCTCGTTAGTCTAGATATAGAAGACGGTTGTATAACGAGAGACCCGTTAGTCTAGATATAGAAGACGGTTGTATAACGAGAGATGTCGTTAGTCCAGATATAGAAGACGGTTGTACAGACGGATCTCGTTAGTCTAGATATAGATGACGGTTGTACAGACGGTTCTCGTTAGTCTAGATATAGAAGACGGTTGTACAGACGGATCTCGCTAGTCTAGATATAGAAGACGGTTGTACAGACGGATCTCGTTAGTCTAGATATAGAAGACGGTTGTATAACGAGAGACCCGTTAGTCTAGATATAGAAGACGGTTGTATAACGAGAGATGTCGTTAGTCTAGATATAGAAGACGGTTGTACAGACGGATCACGTTAGTCTAGATATAGAAGACGGTTGTACAGACGGATCTCGTTAGTCTAGATATAGAAGACGGTTGTACAGACGGATCTCGTTAGTCTAGATATAGAAGACGGTTGTACATCGACGGATCTCGTTAGTCTAGATATTGAAGACGTTTGTCCAAGGACGTATCTCGTTAGTCTAGATATAGATGACGGTTGTACAGACGGTTCTCGTTAGTCTAGATATAGAAGACGGTTGTACAGACGGATCTCGGTAGTCTAGATATAGAAGACGGTTGTACAGACGGATCTCGTTAGTCTAGATATAGAAGACGGGATGTATAACGAGAGATCTCGTTAGTCTAGATATAGAAGACGGTTGTACAGGCGGATCCCGTTAGTCTAGATATAGAAGACGGTTGTACATCGAGAGATCTCGTTAGTCTAGATATAGAAGACGGTTGTACAACGACGGATCTCGTTAGTCTAGATATAGAAGACGGTTGTACAGACCGATCTCGTTAGTCTAGATATTGAAGACGTTTGTCCAACGACGTATCTCGTTAGTCTAGATATAGAAAACTGTTGTACAGACGGATCTCGTTAGTCTAGATATAGAAGACGGTTGTACAGACGGATCTCGTTAGTCTAGATATAGAAGACGGTTGTATAACGAGAGATCTCGTTAGTCTAGATATAGAAGACGGTTGTATAACGAGAGATCTCGTTAGTCTAGATATAGAAGACGGTTGTATAACGAGAGATCTCGTTAGTCTAGATATAGAAGACGGTTGTATAACGAGAGATCTCGTTAGTCTAGATATAGAAGACGGTTGTATAACGAGAGATCTCGTTAGTCTAGATATAGAAGACGGTTGTATAACGAGAGATCTCGTTAGTCTAGATATAGAAGACGGTTGTACAGACGGATCTCGTTAGTCTAGATATAGAAGACGGTTGTATAACGAGAGACCCGTTAGTCTAGATATAGAAGACGGTTGTATAACGAGAGATGTCGTTAGTCTAGATATAGAAGACGGTTGTACAGACGGATCTCGTTAGTCTAGATATAGAAGACGGTTGTACAGACGGATCTCGTTAGTCTAGATATAGAAGACGGTTGTACAGACGGATCTCGTTAGTCTAGATATAGAAGACGGGATGTATAACGAGAGATCTCGTTAGTCTAGATATAGAAGACGGTTATACAGATGGTTCTCGTTAGTCTAGATACAGAAGACGGTTGTACAGACGGATCTCGGTAGTCTAGATATAGAAGACGGTTGTACAACGACGGATCTCGTTAGTCTAGATATAGAAGACGGCTGTACAGATGGATCTCGTTAGTCTAGATATAGAAGGCGGTTGTACAGACGCATCTCGTAAGTCCAGATATAGAAGACGGTTGTACAGACGGATCTCGTTAGTCTAGATATAGAAGACGGTTGTACAGACGGATCTCGTTAGTCTAGATATAGAAGAGGGTTGTATAACGAGAGATCTCGTTAGTCTAGATATAGAAGATGGTTGTACAGACGGATCTCGTTAGTCCAGATAAAGAAGACGGTTGTACTGACGGATCTCGTTAGTCTAGATATAGAAGACGGTTGTACAGACGGATCTCGTTAGTCTAGACATAGAAGACGGTTGTACACACAGAGCTCGTTAGTCTAGATATAGAAGACGGATCTCGTTAGTCTAGATATAGAAGACGGTTGTACAGACGGATCTCGTTAGTCTAGATATAGAAGACGGTTGTATAACGAGAGACCCGTTAGTCTAGATATAGAAGACGGTTGAATAACGAGAGACCTCGTTAGTCTAGATATAGAAGACGGTTGAATAACGAGAGATCTCGTTAGTCTAGATATAGAAGACGGTTGTACAGACGGATCTCGTTAGTCTAGATATAGAAGAGGGTTGTACAACGACGGATCTCGTTAGTCTAGATATAGAAGACGGTTGTACAGACGGATCTCGTTAGTCTAGATATAGAAGACGGTTGTACAGACGGATCTCGTTAGTCTAGATATAGAAGACGGTTGTACAGACGGATCTCGTTAGTCTAGATATAGAAGACGGTTGTACAGACGGATCTCGTTAGTCTAGATATAGAAGACGGTTGTATAACGAGAGATCTCGTTAGTCTAGATATAGAAGACGGTTATACAGACGGATCTCGTTAGTCTAGATATAGAAGACGGTTATACAGACGGATTTCGTTAGTCTAGATATAGAAGACGGTTGAATATCGAGAGATCTCGTTAGTCTAGATATAGAAGACGGTTGAATAACGAGAGACCTCGTTAGTCTAGATATAGAAGACGGTTGAATAACGAGAGATCTCGTTAGTCTAGATATAGAAGACGGTTGTACAGACGGATCTCGTTAGTCTAGATATAGAAGACGGTTCTACAGACGGATTTCGTTAGTCTAGATATAGAAGACGGTTGTATAACGAGAGATCTCGTTATTCTAGATATAGAAGAGGGTTGTATAACGAGAGATCTCGTTAGTCTAGATATAGAAGATGGTTGTACAGACGGATCTCGTTAGTCCAGATAAAGAAGACGGTTGTACAGACGGATCTCGTTAGTCTAGATATAGAAGACGGTTGTACAGACGGATCTCGTTAGTCTAGATATAGAAGACGGGATGTATAACGAGAGATCTCGTTAGTCTTGATATAGAAGACGGTTGTACAGACGGATCCCGTTAGTCTAGGTATAGAAGACGGTTGTACATCGAGAGATCTCGTTAGTCTAGATATAGAAAACGGTTGTACAGACGGTTCTCGTTAGTCTAGATATAGAAGACGGTTGTACAGACGGATCTCGGTAGTCTAGATATAGAAGACGGTTGTATAACGAGAGATCTCGTTAGTCTAGATATAGAAGACGGTTGTACAGACGGATCTCGTTAGTCTAGATATAGAAGACGGTTGTACAGACGGATCTCGTTAGTCTAGATATAGAAAACGGTTGTATAACGAGAGACCCGTTAGTCTAGATATAGAAGACGGTTGTATAACGAGAGATGTCGTTAGTCTAGATATAGAAGACGGTTGTACAGACGGATCTCGTTAGTCTAGATATAGAAGACGGTTGTACAGACGGATCTCGTTAGTCTAGATATAGAAGACGGTTGTACAGACGGATCTCGTTAGTCTAGATATAGAAGACGGTTGTACAGACGGATCTCGTTAGTCTAGATATAGAAGACGGTTGTATAACGAGAGATCTCGTTAGTCTAGATATAGAAGACGGTTGTATAACGAGAGATCTCGTTAGTCTAGATATAGAAGACGGTTGTACAGACGGATCTCGTTAGTCTAGATATAGAAGACGGTTGTATAACGAGAGATCTCGTTAGTCTAGATATAGAAGACGGTTATACAGACGGATCTCGTTAGTCTAGATATAGAAGACGGTTGTACAGACGGATCTCGTTAGTCTAGATATAGAAGACGGTTGTACAGACGGATCTCGTTAGTCTAGATATAGAAGACGGTTGTATAACGAGAGATCTCGTTAGTGTAGATATAAAAGACGGTTGTACAACGACGGATCTCGTTAGTCTAGATATAGAAGACGGTTGTACAGACGGATCTCGTTAGTCTAGATATAGAAGACGGTTGTACAGACGGATCTCGTTAGTCTAGATATAGAAGACGGTTGTACAGACGGATCTCGTTAGTCTAGATATAGAAGACGGTTGTACAGACGGATCTCGTTAGTCTAGATATAGAAGACGGTTGTATAACGAGAGATCTCGTTAGTCTAGATATAGAAGACGGTTGTATAGACGGATCTCGTTAGTCTAGATATAGAAGAGGGTTGTACAACGACGGATCTCGTTAGTCTAGATATAGAAGGCGGTTGTACAGACGGATCCCGTTAGTCTAGATATAGAAGACGGTTGTACAACGACGGATCACGTTAGTCTAGATATTGAAGACGTTTGTCCAAGGACGTATCTCGTTAGTCTAGATATAGATGACGGATGTACAGACGGATCTCGTTAGTCTAGACATTGAAGACGGTTGAACAGACAGAGCTCGTTAGTCTAGATATAGAAGACGGATCTCGTTAGTCTAGATATACAAGACGGTTGTACAGACGGATCTCGTTAGTCTAGATATAGAAGACGGTTGTACAGACGGATCTCGTTAGTCTAGATATAGAAGACGGTTGTATAACGAGAGATCTCGTTAGTCTAGATATAGAAAACGGTTGTACAGACGGTTCTCGTTAGTCTAGATATAGAAGACGGTTGTACAGACGGATCTCGGTAGTCTAGATATAGAAGACGGTTGTATAACGAGAGATCTCGTTAGTCTAGATATAGAAGACGGTTGTACAGACGGATCTCGTTAGTCTAGATATAGAAAACGGTTGTATAACGAGAGACCCGTTAGTCTAGATATAGAAGACGGTTGTATAACGAGAGATGTCGTTAGTCTAGATATAGAAGACGGTTGTACAGACGGATCTCGTTAGTCTAGATATAGAAGACGGTTGTACAGACGGATCTCGTTAGTCTAGATATAGAAGACGGTTGTACAGACGGATCTCGTTAGTCTAGATATAGAAGACGGTTGTACAGACGGATCTCGTTAGTCTAGATATAGAAGACGGTTGTATAACGAGAGATCTCGTTAGTCTAGATATAGAAGACGGTTATACAGACGGATCTCGTTAGTCTAGATATAGAAGACGGTTATACAGACGGATCTCGTTAGTCTAGATATAGAAAACGGTTGTACAGACGGTTCTCGTTAGTCTAGATATAGAAGACGGTTGTACAGACGGATCTCGGTAGTCTAGATATAGAAGACGGTTCTACAGACGGATTTCGTTAGTCTAGATATAGAAGACGGTTGTATAACGAGAGATCTCGTTAGTCTAGATATAGAAGATGGTTGTACAGACGGATCTCGTTAGTCCAGATAGAGAAGACGGTTGTACAGACGGATCTCGTTAGTCTAGATATAGAAGACGGTTGTACAGACGGATCTCGTTAGTCTAGATATAGAAGACGGGATGTATAACGAGAGATCTCGTTAGTCTAGATATAGAAGACGGTTGTACAGACGGATCCCGTTAGTCTAGGTATAGAAGACGGTTGTACATCGAGAGATCTCGTTAGTCTAGATATAGAAGACGGTTATACAGACGGTTCTCGTTAGTCTAGATATAGAAGACGGTTGTACAGACGGATCTCGGTAGTCTAGATATAGAAGACGGTTGTACAACGACGGATCTCGTTAGTCTAGATATAGAAGACGGTTCTACAGACGGATTTCGTTAGTCTAGATATAGAAGACGGTTGTATAACGAGAGATCTCGTTAGTCTAGATATAGAAGATGGTTGTACAGACGGATCTCGTTAGTCCAGATAGAGAAGACGGTTGTACAGACGGATCTCGTTAGTCTAGATATAGAAGACGGTTGTACAGACGGATCTCGTTAGTCTAGATATAGAAGACGGGATGTATAACGAGAGATCTCGTTAGTCTAGATATAGAAGACGGTTATACAGACGGTTCTCGTTAGTCTAGATATGGAAGACGGTTGTACAGACGGATCTCGGTAGTCTAGATATAGAAGACGGTTGTACAACGACGGATCTCGTTAGTCTAGATATAGAAGACGGCTGTACAGACGGATCTCGTTAGTCTAGATATAGAAGGCGGTTGTACAGACGCATCTCGTAAGTCCAGATATAGAAGACGGTTGTACAGACGGATCTCGTTAGTCTAGATATAGAAGACGGTTGTACAGACGGATCTCGTTAGTCTAGATATAGAAGAGGGTTGTATAACGAGAGATCTCGTTAGTCTAGGTATAGAAGATGGTTGTACAGACGGATCTCGTTAGTCCAGATAAAGAAGACGGTTGTACAACGACGGATCTCGTTAGTCTAGATATAGAAGACGGCTGTACAGATGGATCTCGTTAGTCTAGATATAGAAGGCGGTTGTACAGACGCATCTCGTAAGTCCAGATATAGAAGACGGTTGTACAGACGGATCTCGTTAGTCTAGATATAGAAGACGGTTGTACAGACGGATCTCGTTAGTCTAGATATAGAAGAGGGTTGTATAACGAGAGATCTCGTTAGTCTAGATATAGAAGATGGTTGTACAGACGGATCTCGTTAGTCCAGATAAAGAAGACGGTTGTACTGACGGATCTCGTTAGTCTAGATATAGAAGACGGTTGTACAGACGGATCTCGTTAGTCTAGATATAGAAGACGGCTGTACAGATGGATCTCGTTAGTCTAGATATAGAAGGCGGTTGTACAGACGCATCTCGTAAGTCCAGATATAGAAGACGGTTGTACAGACGGATCTCGTTAGTCTAGATATAGAAGACGGTTGTACAGACGGATCTCGTTAGTCTAGATATAGAAGAGGGTTGTATAACGAGAGATCTCGTTAGTCTAGATATAGAAGATGGTTGTACAGACGGATCTCGTTAGTCCAGATAAAGAAGACGGTTGTACTGACGGATCTCGTTAGTCTAGATATAGAAGACGGTTGTACAGACGGATCTCGTTAGTCTAGACATAGAAGACGGTTGTACACACAGAGCTCGTTAGTCTAGATATAGAAGACGGATCTCGTTAGTCTAGATATAGAAGACGGTTGTACAGACGGATCTCGTTAGTCTAGATATAGAAGACGGTTGTATAACGAGAGACCCGTTAGTCTAGATATAGAAGACGGTTGAATAACGAGAGACCTCGTTAGTCTAGATATAGAAGACGGTTGAATAACGAGAGATCTCGTTAGTCTAGATATAGAAGACGGTTGTACAGACGGATCTCGTTAGTCTAGATATAGAAGAGGGTTGTACAACGACGGATCTCGTTAGTCTAGATATAGAAGACGGTTGTACAGACGGATCTCGTTAGTCTAGATATAGAAGACGGTTGTACAGACGGATCTCGTTAGTCTAGATATAGAAGACGGTTGTACAGACGGATCTCGTTAGTCTAGATATAGAAGACGGTTGTACAGACGGATCTCGTTAGTCTAGATATAGAAGACGGTTGTATAACGAGAGATCTCGTTAGTCTAGATATAGAAGACGGTTATACAGACGGATCTCGTTAGTCTAGATATAGAAGACGGTTATACAGACGGATTTCGTTAGTCTAGATATAGAAGACGGTTGAATATCGAGAGATCTCGTTAGTCTAGATATAGAAGACGGTTGAATAACGAGAGACCTCGTTAGTCTAGATATAGAAGACGGTTGAATAACGAGAGATCTCGTTAGTCTAGATATAGAAGACGGTTGTACAGACGGATCTCGTTAGTCTAGATATAGAAGACGGTTCTACAGACGGATTTCGTTAGTCTAGATATAGAAGACGGTTGTATAACGAGAGATCTCGTTATTCTAGATATAGAAGAGGGTTGTATAACGAGAGATCTCGTTAGTCTAGATATAGAAGATGGTTGTACAGACGGATCTCGTTAGTCCAGATAAAGAAGACGGTTGTACAGACGGATCTCGTTAGTCTAGATATAGAAGACGGTTGTACAGACGGATCTCGTTAGTCTAGATATAGAAGACGGGATGTATAACGAGAGATCTCGTTAGTCTTGATATAGAAGACGGTTGTACAGACGGATCCCGTTAGTCTAGGTATAGAAGACGGTTGTACATCGAGAGATCTCGTTAGTCTAGATATAGAAAACGGTTGTACAGACGGTTCTCGTTAGTCTAGATATAGAAGACGGTTGTACAGACGGATCTCGGTAGTCTAGATATAGAAGACGGTTGTATAACGAGAGATCTCGTTAGTCTAGATATAGAAGACGGTTGTACAGACGGATCTCGTTAGTCTAGATATAGAAGACGGTTGTACAGACGGATCTCGTTAGTCTAGATATAGAAAACGGTTGTATAACGAGAGACCCGTTAGTCTAGATATAGAAGACGGTTGTATAACGAGAGATGTCGTTAGTCTAGATATAGAAGACGGTTGTACAGACGGATCTCGTTAGTCTAGATATAGAAGACGGTTGTACAGACGGATCTCGTTAGTCTAGATATAGAAGACGGTTGTACAGACGGATCTCGTTAGTCTAGATATAGAAGACGGTTGTACAGACGGATCTCGTTAGTCTAGATATAGAAGACGGTTGTATAACGAGAGATCTCGTTAGTCTAGATATAGAAGACGGTTGTATAACGAGAGATCTCGTTAGTCTAGATATAGAAGACGGTTGTACAGACGGATCTCGTTAGTCTAGATATAGAAGACGGTTGTATAACGAGAGATCTCGTTAGTCTAGATATAGAAGACGGTTATACAGACGGATCTCGTTAGTCTAGATATAGAAGACGGTTGTACAGACGGATCTCGTTAGTCTAGATATAGAAGACGGTTGTACAGACGGATCTCGTTAGTCTAGATATAGAAGACGGTTGTATAACGAGAGATCTCGTTAGTGTAGATATAAAAGACGGTTGTACAACGACGGATCTCGTTAGTCTAGATATAGAAGACGGTTGTACAGACGGATCTCGTTAGTCTAGATATAGAAGACGGTTGTACAGACGGATCTCGTTAGTCTAGATATAGAAGACGGTTGTACAGACGGATCTCGTTAGTCTAGATATAGAAGACGGTTGTACAGACGGATCTCGTTAGTCTAGATATAGAAGACGGTTGTATAACGAGAGATCTCGTTAGTCTAGATATAGAAGACGGTTGTATAGACGGATCTCGTTAGTCTAGATATAGAAGAGGGTTGTACAACGACGGATCTCGTTAGTCTAGATATAGAAGGCGGTTGTACAGACGGATCCCGTTAGTCTAGATATAGAAGACGGTTGTACAACGACGGATCACGTTAGTCTAGATATTGAAGACGTTTGTCCAAGGACGTATCTCGTTAGTCTAGATATAGATGACGGATGTACAGACGGATCTCGTTAGTCTAGACATTGAAGACGGTTGAACAGACAGAGCTCGTTAGTCTAGATATAGAAGACGGATCTCGTTAGTCTAGATATAGAAGACGGTTGTACAGACGGATCTCGTTAGTCTAGATATAGAAGACGGTTGTACAGACGGATCTCGTTAGTCTAGATATAGAAGACGGTTGTATAACGAGAGATCTCGTTAGTGTAGATATAAAAGACGGTTGTACAACGACGGATCTCGTTAGTCTAGATATAGAAGACGGTTGTACAGACGGATCTCGTTAGTCTAGATATAGAAGACGGTTGTACAGACGGATCTCGTTAGTCTAGATATAGAAGACGGTTGTATAACGAGAGATCTCGTTAGTGTAGATATAAAAGACGGTTGTACAACGACGGATCTCGTTAGTCTAGATATAGAAGACGGTTGTATAACGAGAGATCTCGTTAGTCTAGATATAGAAGACGGTTGTACAGACGGATCTCGTTAGTCTAGATATAGAAGACGGTTGTATAACGAGAGACCCGTTAGTCTAGATATAGAAGACGGTTGTATAACGAGAGATCTCGTTAGTCTAGATATAGTCGACGGTTGTACAGACGGATCTCGTTAGTCTAGATATAGAAGACGGTTGTATAACGAGAGATCTCGTTAGTGTAGATATAAAAGACGGTTGTACAACGACGGATCTCGTTAGTCTAGATATAGAAGACGGTTGTACATCGACGGATCTCGTTAGTCTAGATATTGAAGACGTTTGTCCAAGGACGTATCTCGTTAGTCTAGATATAGATGACGGTTGTACAGACGTATCTCGTTAGTCTAGATATAGAAGACGGTTGTACAACGACGGATCTCGTTAGTCTAGATATAGAAGAGGGTTGTACAACAACGGATCTCGTTAGTCTAGATATAGAAGACGGTTGCGCAGACGGATCTCGTTAGTCTAGATATAGAAGACGGTTGTATAACGAGAGATCTCGTTAGTCTAGATATAGAAGACGGTTGTATAACGAGAGATCTCGTTAGTCTAGATATAGAAGACGGTTGTATAGACGGATCTCGTTAGTCTAGATATAGAAGAGGGTTGTACAACGACGGATCTCGTTAGTCTAGATATAGAAGGCGGTTGTACAGACGGATCCCGTTAGTCTAGATATAGAAGACGGTTGTACAACGACGGATCACGTTAGTCTAGATATTGAAGACGTTTGTCCAAGGACGTATCTCGTTAGTCTAGATATAGATGACGGATGTACAGACGGATCTCGTTAGTCTAGACATAGAAGACGGTTGTACAGACAGAGCTCGTTAGTCTAGATATAGAAGACGGATCTCGTTAGTCTAGATATAGAAGACGGTTGTACAGACGGATCTCGTTAGTCTAGATATAGAAGACGGTTGTACAGACGGATCTCGTTAGTCTAGATATAGAAGACGGTTGTATAACGAGAGATCTCGTTAGTGTAGATATAAAAGACGGTTGTACAACGACGGATCTCGTTAGTCTAGATATAGAAGACGGTTGTACAGACGGATCTCGATAGTCTAGATATAGAAGACGGTTGTACAGACGGATCTCGTTAGTCTAGATATAGAAGACGGGATGTATAACGAGAGATCTCGTTAGTCTAGATATAGAAGACGGTTATACAGACGGTTCTCGTTAGTCTAGATATGGAAGACGGTTGTACAGACGGATCTCGGTAGTCTAGATATAGAAGACGGTTGTACAACGACGGATCTCGTTAGTCTAGATATAGAAGACGGCTGTACAGACGGATCTCGTTAGTCTAGATATAGAAGGCGGTTGTACAGACGCATCTCGTAAGTCCAGATATAGAAGACGGTTGTACAGACGGATCTCGTTAGTCTAGATATAGAAGACGGTTGTACAGACGGATCTCGTTAGTCTAGATATAGAAGAGGGTTGTATAACGAGAGATCTCGTTAGTCTAGGTATAGAAGATGGTTGTACAGACGGATCTCGTTAGTCCAGATAAAGAAGACGGTTGTACAACGACGGATCTCGTTAGTCTAGATATAGAAGACGGCTGTACAGATGGATCTCGTTAGTCTAGATATAGAAGGCGGTTGTACAGACGCATCTCGTAAGTCCAGATATAGAAGACGGTTGTACAGACGGATCTCGTTAGTCTAGATATAGAAGACGGTTGTACAGACGGATCTCGTTAGTCTAGATATAGAAGAGGGTTGTATAACGAGAGATCTCGTTAGTCTAGATATAGAAGATGGTTGTACAGACGGATCTCGTTAGTCCAGATAAAGAAGACGGTTGTACTGACGGATCTCGTTAGTCTAGATATAGAAGACGGTTGTACAGACGGATCTCGTTAGTCTAGATATAGAAGACGGCTGTACAGATGGATCTCGTTAGTCTAGATATAGAAGGCGGTTGTACAGACGCATCTCGTAAGTCCAGATATAGAAGACGGTTGTACAGACGGATCTCGTTAGTCTAGATATAGAAGACGGTTGTACAGACGGATCTCGTTAGTCTAGATATAGAAGAGGGTTGTATAACGAGAGATCTCGTTAGTCTAGATATAGAAGATGGTTGTACAGACGGATCTCGTTAGTCCAGATAAAGAAGACGGTTGTACTGACGGATCTCGTTAGTCTAGATATAGAAGACGGTTGTACAGACGGATCTCGTTAGTCTAGACATAGAAGACGGTTGTACACACAGAGCTCGTTAGTCTAGATATAGAAGACGGATCTCGTTAGTCTAGATATAGAAGACGGTTGTACAGACGGATCTCGTTAGTCTAGATATAGAAGACGGTTGTATAACGAGAGACCCGTTAGTCTAGATATAGAAGACGGTTGAATAACGAGAGACCTCGTTAGTCTAGATATAGAAGACGGTTGAATAACGAGAGATCTCGTTAGTCTAGATATAGAAGACGGTTGTACAGACGGATCTCGTTAGTCTAGATATAGAAGAGGGTTGTACAACGACGGATCTCGTTAGTCTAGATATAGAAGACGGTTGTACAGACGGATCTCGTTAGTCTAGATATAGAAGACGGTTGTACAGACGGATCTCGTTAGTCTAGATATAGAAGACGGTTGTACAGACGGATCTCGTTAGTCTAGATATAGAAGACGGTTGTACAGACGGATCTCGTTAGTCTAGATATAGAAGACGGTTGTATAACGAGAGATCTCGTTAGTCTAGATATAGAAGACGGTTATACAGACGGATCTCGTTAGTCTAGATATAGAAGACGGTTATACAGACGGATTTCGTTAGTCTAGATATAGAAGACGGTTGAATATCGAGAGATCTCGTTAGTCTAGATATAGAAGACGGTTGAATAACGAGAGACCTCGTTAGTCTAGATATAGAAGACGGTTGAATAACGAGAGATCTCGTTAGTCTAGATATAGAAGACGGTTGTACAGACGGATCTCGTTAGTCTAGATATAGAAGACGGTTCTACAGACGGATTTCGTTAGTCTAGATATAGAAGACGGTTGTATAACGAGAGATCTCGTTATTCTAGATATAGAAGAGGGTTGTATAACGAGAGATCTCGTTAGTCTAGATATAGAAGATGGTTGTACAGACGGATCTCGTTAGTCCAGATAAAGAAGACGGTTGTACAGACGGATCTCGTTAGTCTAGATATAGAAGACGGTTGTACAGACGGATCTCGTTAGTCTAGATATAGAAGACGGGATGTATAACGAGAGATCTCGTTAGTCTTGATATAGAAGACGGTTGTACAGACGGATCCCGTTAGTCTAGGTATAGAAGACGGTTGTACATCGAGAGATCTCGTTAGTCTAGATATAGAAAACGGTTGTACAGACGGTTCTCGTTAGTCTAGATATAGAAGACGGTTGTACAGACGGATCTCGGTAGTCTAGATATAGAAGACGGTTGTATAACGAGAGATCTCGTTAGTCTAGATATAGAAGACGGTTGTACAGACGGATCTCGTTAGTCTAGATATAGAAGACGGTTGTACAGACGGATCTCGTTAGTCTAGATATAGAAAACGGTTGTATAACGAGAGACCCGTTAGTCTAGATATAGAAGACGGTTGTATAACGAGAGATGTCGTTAGTCTAGATATAGAAGACGGTTGTACAGACGGATCTCGTTAGTCTAGATATAGAAGACGGTTGTACAGACGGATCTCGTTAGTCTAGATATAGAAGACGGTTGTACAGACAGATCTCGTTAGTCTAGATATAGAAGACGGTTGTACAGACGGATCTCGTTAGTCTAGATATAGAAGACGGTTGTATAACGAGAGATCTCGTTAGTCTAGATATAGAAGACGGTTGTATAACGAGAGATCTCGTTAGTCTAGATATAGAAGACGGTTGTACAGACGGATCTCGTTAGTCTAGATATAGAAGACGGTTGTATAACGAGAGATCTCGTTAGTCTAGATATAGAAGACGGTTATACAGACGGATCTCGTTAGTCTAGATATAGAAGACGGTTGTACAGACGGATCTCGTTAGTCTAGATATAGAAGACGGTTGTACAGACGGATCTCGTTAGTCTAGATATAGAAGACGGTTGTATAACGAGAGATCTCGTTAGTGTAGATATAAAAGACGGTTGTACAACGACGGATCTCGTTAGTCTAGATATAGAAGACGGTTGTACAGACGGATCTCGTTAGTCTAGATATAGAAGACGGTTGTACAGACGGATCTCGTTAGTCTAGATATAGAAGACGGTTGTACAGACGGATCTCGTTAGTCTAGATATAGAAGACGGTTGTACAGACGGATCTCGTTAGTCTAGATATAGAAGACGGTTGTATAACGAGAGATCTCGTTAGTCTAGATATAGAAGACGGTTGTATAGACGGATCTCGTTAGTCTAGATATAGAAGAGGGTTGTACAACGACGGATCTCGTTAGTCTAGATATAGAAGGCGGTTGTACAGACGGATCCCGTTAGTCTAGATATAGAAGACGGTTGTACAACGACGGATCACGTTAGTCTAGATATTGAAGACGTTTGTCCAAGGACGTATCTCGTTAGTCTAGATATAGATGACGGATGTACAGACGGATCTCGTTAGTCTAGACATTGAAGACGGTTGAACAGACAGAGCTCGTTAGTCTAGATATAGAAGACGGATCTCGTTAGTCTAGATATAGAAGACGGTTGTACAGACGGATCTCGTTAGTCTAGATATAGAAGACGGTTGTACAGACGGATCTCGTTAGTCTAGATATAGAAGACGGTTGTATAACGAGAGATCTCGTTAGTGTAGATATAAAAGACGGTTGTACAACGACGGATCTCGTTAGTCTAGATATAGAAGACGGTTGTACAGACGGATCTCGTTAGTCTAGATATAGAAGACGGTTGTACAGACGGATCTCGTTAGTCTAGATATAGAAGACGGTTGTATAACGAGAGATCTCGTTAGTGTAGATATAAAAGACGGTTGTACAACGACGGATCTCGTTAGTCTAGATATAGAAGACGGTTGTATAACGAGAGATCTCGTTAGTCTAGATATAGAAGACGGTTGTACAGACGGATCTCGTTAGTCTAGATATAGAAGACGGTTGTATAACGAGAGACCCGTTAGTCTAGATATAGAAGACGGTTGTATAACGAGAGATCTCGTTAGTCTAGATATAGTCGACGGTTGTACAGACGGATCTCGTTAGTCTAGATATAGAAGACGGTTGTATAACGAGAGATCTCGTTAGTGTAGATATAAAAGACGGTTGTACAACGACGGATCTCGTTAGTCTAGATATAGAAGACGGTTGTACATCGACGGATCTCGTTAGTCTAGATATTGAAGACGTTTGTCCAAGGACGTATCTCGTTAGTCTAGATATAGATGACGGTTGTACAGACGTATCTCGTTAGTCTAGATATAGAAGACGGTTGTACAACGACGGATCTCGTTAGTCTAGATATAGAAGAGGGTTGTACAACAACGGATCTCGTTAGTCTAGATATAGAAGACGGTTGCGCAGACGGATCTCGTTAGTCTAGATATAGAAGACGGTTGTATAACGAGAGATCTCGTTAGTCTAGATATAGAAGACGGTTGTATAACGAGAGATCTCGTTAGTCTAGATATAGAAGACGGTTGTATAGACGGATCTCGTTAGTCTAGATATAGAAGAGGGTTGTACAACGACGGATCTCGTTAGTCTAGATATAGAAGGCGGTTGTACAGACGGATCCCGTTAGTCTAGATATAGAAGACGGTTGTACAACGACGGATCACGTTAGTCTAGATATTGAAGACGTTTGTCCAAGGACGTATCTCGTTAGTCTAGATATAGATGACGGATGTACAGACGGATCTCGTTAGTCTAGACATAGAAGACGGTTGTACAGACAGAGCTCGTTAGTCTAGATATAGAAGACGGATCTCGTTAGTCTAGATATAGAAGACGGTTGTACAGACGGATCTCGTTAGTCTAGATATAGAAGACGGTTGTACAGACGGATCTCGTTAGTCTAGATATAGAAGACGGTTGTATAACGAGAGATCTCGTTAGTGTAGATATAAAAGACGGTTGTACAACGACGGATCTCGTTAGTCTAGATATAGAAGACGGTTGTACAGACGGATCTCGATAGTCTAGATATAGAAGACGGTTGTACAGACGGATCTCGTTAGTCTAGATATAGAAGACGGTTGTATAACGAGAGATCTCGTTAGTGTAGATATAAAAGACGGTTGTACAACGACGGATCTCGTTAGTCTAGATATAGAAGACGGTTGTACAGACGGATCTCGTTAGTCTAGATATAGAAGACGGTTGTATAACGAGAGATCTCGTTAGTCTAGATATAGTCGACGGTTGTACAGACGGATCTCGTTAGTCTAGATATAGAAGACGGTTGTATAACGAGAGATCTCGTTAGTCTAGATATAGAAGACGGTTGTATAACGAGAGATCTCGTTAGTCTAGATATAGAAGACGGTTGTATAACGAGAGATCTCGTTAGTCTAGATATAGAAGACGGTTGTATAACGAGAGATCTCGTTAGTCTAGATATAGAAGACGGTTGTATAACGAGAGATCTCGTTAGTCTAGATATAGAAGACGGTTGTATAACGAGAGACCCGTTAGTCTAGATATAGAAGACGGTTGTATAACGAGAGATGTCGTTAGTCTAGATATAGAAGACGGTTGTACAGACGGATCTCGTTAGTCTAGATATAGAAGACGGTTGTACAGACGGATCTCGTTAGTCTAGATATAGAAGACGGTTGTACAGACGGATCTCGTTAGTCTAGATATAGAAGACGGTTGTATAACGAGAGATCTCGTTAGTCTAGATATAGAAGACGGTTATACAGACGGATCTCGTTAGTCTAGATATAGAAGACGGTTATACAGACGGATTTCGTTAGTCTAGATATAGAAGACGGTTGAATATCGAGAGATCTCGTTAGTCTAGATATAGAAGACGGTTGAATAACGAGAGACCTCGTTAGTCTAGATATAGAAGACGGTTGAATAACGAGAGATCTCGTTAGTCTAGATATAGAAGACGGTTGTACAGACGGATCTCGTTAGTCTAGATATAGAAGACGGTTCTACAGACGGATTTCGTTAGTCTAGATATAGAAGACAGTTGTACAGACGGATCTCGTTAGTCTAGATATAGAAGACGGTTCTACAGACGGATTTCGTTAGTCTAGATATAGAAGACGGTTGTATAACGAGAGATCTCGTTATTCTAGATATAGAAGAGGGTTGTATAACGAGAGATCTCGTTAGTCTAGATATAGAAGATGGTTGTACAGACGGATCTCGTTAGTCCAGATAAAGAAGACGGTTGTACAGACGGATCTCGTTAGTCTAGATATAGAAGACGGTTGTACAGACGGATCTCGTTAGTCTAGATATAGAAGACGGGATGTATAACGAGAGATCTCGTTAGTCTTGATATAGAAGACGGTTGTACAGACGGATCCCGTTAGTCTAGGTATAGAAGACGGTTGTACATCGAGAGATCTCGTTAGTCTAGATATAGAAAACGGTTGTACAGACGGTTCTCGTTAGTCTAGATATAGAAGACGGTTGTACAGACGGATCTCGGTAGTCTAGATATAGAAGACGGTTGTATAACGAGAGATCTCGTTAGTCTAGATATAGAAGACGGTTGTACAGACGGATCTCGTTAGTCTAGATATAGAAAACGGTTGTATAACGAGAGACCCGTTAGTCTAGATATAGAAGACGGTTGTATAACGAGAGATGTCGTTAGTCTAGATATAGAAGACGGTTGTACAGACGGATCTCGTTAGTCTAGATATAGAAGACGGTTGTACAGACGGATCTCGTTAGTCTAGATATAGAAGACGGTTGTACAGACGGATCTCGTTAGTCTAGATATAGAAGACGGTTGTACAGACGGATCTCGTTAGTCTAGATATAGAAGACGGTTGTATAACGAGAGATCTCGTTAGTCTAGATATAGAAGACGGTTATACAGACGGATCTCGTTAGTCTAGATATAGAAGACGGTTATACAGACGGATCTCGTTAGTCTAGATATAGAAAACGGTTGTACAGACGGTTCTCGTTAGTCTAGATATAGAAGACGGTTGTACAGACGGATCTCGGTAGTCTAGATATAGAAGACGGTTCTACAGACGGATTTCGTTAGTCTAGATATAGAAGACGGTTGTATAACGAGAGATCTCGTTAGTCTAGATATAGAAGATGGTTGTACAGACGGATCTCGTTAGTCCAGATAGAGAAGACGGTTGTACAGACGGATCTCGTTAGTCTAGATATAGAAGACGGTTGTACAGACGGATCTCGTTAGTCTAGATATAGAAGACGGGATGTATAACGAGAGATCTCGTTAGTCTAGATATAGAAGACGGTTGTACAGACGGATCCCGTTAGTCTAGGTATAGAAGACGGTTGTACATCGAGAGATCTCGTTAGTCTAGATATAGAAGACGGTTATACAGACGGTTCTCGTTAGTCTAGATATAGAAGACGGTTGTACAGACGGATCTCGGTAGTCTAGATATAGAAGACGGTTGTACAACGACGGATCTCGTTAGTCTAGATATAGAAGACGGTTCTACAGACGGATTTCGTTAGTCTAGATATAGAAGACGGTTGTATAACGAGAGATCTCGTTAGTCTAGATATAGAAGATGGTTGTACAGACGGATCTCGTTAGTCCAGATAGAGAAGACGGTTGTACAGACGGATCTCGTTAGTCTAGATATAGAAGACGGTTGTACAGACGGATCTCGTTAGTCTAGATATAGAAGACGGGATGTATAACGAGAGATCTCGTTAGTCTAGATATAGAAGACGGTTATACAGACGGTTCTCGTTAGTCTAGATATGGAAGACGGTTGTACAGACGGATCTCGGTAGTCTAGATATAGAAGACGGTTGTACAACGACGGATCTCGTTAGTCTAGATATAGAAGACGGCTGTACAGACGGATCTCGTTAGTCTAGATATAGAAGGCGGTTGTACAGACGCATCTCGTAAGTCCAGATATAGAAGACGGTTGTACAGACGGATCTCGTTAGTCTAGATATAGAAGACGGTTGTACAGACGGATCTCGTTAGTCTAGATATAGAAGAGGGTTGTATAACGAGAGATCTCGTTAGTCTAGGTATAGAAGATGGTTGTACAGACGGATCTCGTTAGTCCAGATAAAGAAGACGGTTGTACTGACGGATCTCGTTAGTCTAGATATAGAAGACGGTTGTACAGACGGATCTCGTTAGTCTAGACATAGAAGACGGTTGTACACACAGAGCTCGTTAGTCTAGATATAGAAGACGGATCTCGTTAGTCTAGATATAGAAGACGGTTGTACAGACGGATCTCGTTAGTCTAGATATAGAAGACGGTTGTATAACGAGAGACCCGTTAGTCTAGATATAGAAGACGGTTGAATAACGAGAGACCTCGTTAGTCTAGATATAGAAGACGGTTGAATAACGAGAGATCTCGTTAGTCTAGATATAGAAGACGGTTGTACAGACGGATCTCGTTAGTCTAGATATAGAAGAGGGTTGTACAACGACGGATCTCGTTAGTCTAGATATAGAAGACGGTTGTACAGACGGATCTCGTTAGTCTAGATATAGAAGACGGTTCTACAGACGGATTTCGTTAGTCTAGATATAGAAGACGGTTGTATAACGAGAGATCTCGTTAGTCTAGATATAGAAGATGGTTGTACAGACGGATCTCGTTAGTCCAGATAGAGAAGACGGTTGTACAGACGGATCTCGTTAGTCTAGATATAGAAGACGGTTGTACAGACGGATCTCGTTAGTCTAGATATAGAAGACGGGATGTATAACGAGAGATCTCGTTAGTCTAGATATAGAAGACGGTTATACAGACGGTTCTCGTTAGTCTAGATATAGAAGACGGTTGTACAGACGGATCTCGGTAGTCTAGATATAGAAGACGGTTGTACAACGACGGATCTCGTTAGTCTAGATATAGAAGACGCCTGTACAGACGGATCTCGTTAGGCTAGATATAGAAGGCGGTTGTACAGACGCATCTCGTAAGTCCAGATATAGAAGACGGTTGTACAGACGGATCTCGTTAGTCTAGATATAGAAGACGGTTGTACAGACGGATCTCATTAGTCTAGATATAGAAGAGGGTTGTATAACGAGAGATCTCGTTAGTCTAGATATAGAAGATGGTTGTACAGACGGATCTCGTTAGTCCAGATAAAGAAGACGGTTGTACTGACGGATCTCGTTAGTCTAGATATAGAAGACGGTTGTACAGACGGATCTCGTTAGTCTAGACATAGAAGACGGTTGTACACACAGAGCTCGTTAGTCTAGATATAGAAGACGGATCTCGTTAGTCTAGATATAGAAGACGGTTGTACAGACGGATCTCGTTAGTCTAGATATAGAAGACGGTTGTATAACGAGAGACCCGTTAGTCTAGATATAGAAGACGGTTGAATAACGAGAGACCTCGTTAGTCTAGATATAGAAGACGGTTGAATAACGAGAGATCTCGTTAGTCTAGATATAGAAGACGGTTGTACAGACGGATCTCGTTAGTCTAGATATAGAAGAGGGTTGTACAACGACGGATCTCGTTAGTCTAGATATAGAAGACGGTTGTACAGACGGATCTCGTTAGTCTAGATATAGAAGACGGTTCTACAGACGGATTTCGTTAGTCTAGATATAGAAGACGGTTGTATAACGAGAGATCTCGTTAGTCTAGATATAGAAGATGGTTGTACAGACGGATCTCGTTAGTCCAGATAGAGAAGACGGTTGTACAGACGGATCTCGTTAGTCTAGATATAGAAGACGGTTGTACAGACGGATCTCGTTAGTCTAGATATAGAAGACGGTTGTACAGACGGATCTCGTTAGTCTAGATATAGAAGACGGGATGTATAACGAGAGATCTCGTTAGTCTAGATATAGAAGACGGTTATACAGACGGTTCTCGTTAGTCTAGATATAGAAGACGGTTGTACAGACGGATCTCGGTAGTCTAGATATAGAAGACGGTTGTACAGACGGATCTCGGTAGTCTAGATATAGAAGACGGTTGTACAACGACGGATCTCGTTAGTCTAGATATAGAAGACGCCTGTACAGACGGATCTCGTTAGTCTAGATATAGAAGGCGGTTGTACAGACGCATCTCGTAAGTCCAGATATAGAAGACGGTTGTACAGACGGATCTCGTTAGTCTAGATATAGAAGACGGTTGTACAGACGGATCTCGTTAGTCTAGACATAGAAGACGGTTGTACACACAGAGCTCGTTAGTCTAGATATAGAAGACGGATCTCGTTAGTCTAGATATAGAAGACGGTTGTATAACGAGAGACCCGTTAGTCTAGATATAGAAGACGGTTGTATAACGAGAGATCTCGTTAGTCTAGATATAGAAGACGGTTGTACAGACGGATCTCGGTAGTCTAGATATAGAAGACGGTTGTACAACGACGGATCTCGTTAGTCTAGATATAGAAGACGCCTGTACAGACGGATCTCGTTAGGCTAGATATAGAAGGCGGTTGTACAGACGCATCTCGTAAGTCCAGATATAGAAGACGGTTGTACAGACGGATCTCGTTAGTCTAGATATAGAAGACGGTTGTACAGACGGATCTCATTAGTCTAGATATAGAAGAGGGTTGTATAACGAGAGATCTCGTTAGTCTAGATATAGAAGATGGTTGTACAGACGGATCTCGTTAGTCCAGATAAAGAAGACGGTTGTACTGACGGATCTCGTTAGTCTAGATATAGAAGACGGTTGTACAGACGGATCTCGTTAGTCTAGACATAGAAGACGGTTGTACACACAGAGCTCGTTAGTCTAGATATAGAAGACGGATCTCGTTAGTCTAGATATAGAAGACGGTTGTACAGACGGATCTCGTTAGTCTAGATATAGAAGACGGTTGTATAACGAGAGACCCGTTAGTCTAGATATAGAAGACGGTTGAATAACGAGAGACCTCGTTAGTCTAGATATAGAAGACGGTTGAATAACGAGAGATCTCGTTAGTCTAGATATAGAAGACGGTTGTACAGACGGATCTCGTTAGTCTAGATATAGAAGAGGGTTGTACAACGACGGATCTCGTTAGTCTAGATATAGAAGACGGTTGTACAGACGGATCTCGTTAGTCTAGATATAGAAGACGGTTCTACAGACGGATTTCGTTAGTCTAGATATAGAAGACGGTTGTATAACGAGAGATCTCGTTAGTCTAGATATAGAAGATGGTTGTACAGACGGATCTCGTTAGTCCAGATAGAGAAGACGGTTGTACAGACGGATCTCGTTAGTCTAGATATAGAAGACGGTTGTACAGACGGATCTCGTTAGTCTAGATATAGAAGACGGTTGTACAGACGGATCTCGTTAGTCTAGATATAGAAGACGGGATGTATAACGAGAGATCTCGTTAGTCTAGATATAGAAGACGGTTATACAGACGGTTCTCGTTAGTCTAGATATAGAAGACGGTTGTACAGACGGATCTCGGTAGTCTAGATATAGAAGACGGTTGTACAGACGGATCTCGGTAGTCTAGATATAGAAGACGGTTGTACAACGACGGATCTCGTTAGTCTAGATATAGAAGACGCCTGTACAGACGGATCTCGTTAGTCTAGATATAGAAGGCGGTTGTACAGACGCATCTCGTAAGTCCAGATATAGAAGACGGTTGTACAGACGGATCTCGTTAGTCTAGATATAGAAGACGGTTGTACAGACGGATCTCGTTAGTCTAGATATAGAAGAGGGTTGTATAACGAGAGATCTCGTTAGTCTAGATATAGAAGATGGTTGTACAGACGGATCTCGTTAGTCCAGATAAAGAAGACGGTTGTACTGACGGATCTCGTTAGTCTAGATATAGAAGACGGTTGTACAGACGGATCTCGTTAGTCTAGACATAGAAGACGGTTGTACAGACGGATCTCGGTAGTCTAGATATAGAAGACGGTTGTACAACGACGGATCTCGTTAGTCTAGATATAGAAGACGCCTGTACAGACGGATCTCGTTAGGCTAGATATAGAAGGCGGTTGTACAGACGCATCTCGTAAGTCCAGATATAGAAGACGGTTGTACAGACGGATCTCGTTAGTCTAGATATAGAAGACGGTTGTACAGACGGATCTCATTAGTCTAGATATAGAAGAGGGTTGTATAACGAGAGATCTCGTTAGTCTAGATATAGAAGATGGTTGTACAGACGGATCTCGTTAGTCCAGATAAAGAAGACGGTTGTACTGACGGATCTCGTTAGTCTAGATATAGAAGACGGTTGTACAGACGGATCTCGTTAGTCTAGACATAGAAGACGGTTGTACACACAGAGCTCGTTAGTCTAGATATAGAAGACGGATCTCGTTAGTCTAGATATAGAAGACGGTTGTACAGACGGATCTCGTTAGTCTAGATATAGAAGACGGTTGTATAACGAGAGACCCGTTAGTCTAGATATAGAAGACGGTTGAATAACGAGAGACCTCGTTAGTCTAGATATAGAAGACGGTTGAATAACGAGAGATCTCGTTAGTCTAGATATAGAAGACGGTTGTACAGACGGATCTCGTTAGTCTAGATATAGAAGAGGGTTGTACAACGACGGATCTCGTTAGTCTAGATATAGAAGACGGTTGTACAGACGGATCTCGTTAGTCTAGATATAGAAGACGGTTCTACAGACGGATTTCGTTAGTCTAGATATAGAAGACGGTTGTATAACGAGAGATCTCGTTAGTCTAGATATAGAAGATGGTTGTACAGACGGATCTCGTTAGTCCAGATAGAGAAGACGGTTGTACAGACGGATCTCGTTAGTCTAGATATAGAAGACGGTTGTACAGACGGATCTCGTTAGTCTAGATATAGAAGACGGTTGTACAGACGGATCTCGTTAGTCTAGATATAGAAGACGGGATGTATAACGAGAGATCTCGTTAGTCTAGATATAGAAGACGGTTATACAGACGGTTCTCGTTAGTCTAGATATAGAAGACGGTTGTACAGACGGATCTCGGTAGTCTAGATATAGAAGACGGTTGTACAGACGGATCTCGGTAGTCTAGATATAGAAGACGGTTGTACAACGACGGATCTCGTTAGTCTAGATATAGAAGACGCCTGTACAGACGGATCTCGTTAGTCTAGATATAGAAGGCGGTTGTACAGACGCATCTCGTAAGTCCAGATATAGAAGACGGTTGTACAGACGGATCTCGTTAGTCTAGATATAGAAGACGGTTGTACAGACGGATCTCGTTAGTCTAGATATAGAAGAGGGTTGTATAACGAGAGATCTCGTTAGTCTAGATATAGAAGATGGTTGTACAGACGGATCTCGTTAGTCCAGATAAAGAAGACGGTTGTACTGACGGATCTCGTTAGTCTAGATATAGAAGACGGTTGTACAGACGGATCTCGTTAGTCTAGACATAGAAGACGGTTGTACACACAGAGCTCGTTAGTCTAGATATAGAAGACGGATCTCGTTAGTCTAGATATAGAAGACGGTTGTATAACGAGAGACCCGTTAGTCTAGATATAGAAGACGGTTGTATAACGAGAGATCTCGTTAGTCTAGATATAGAAGACGGTTGTACAGACGGATCTCGTTAGTCTAGATATAGAAGACGGTTGTATAACGAGAGATCTCGTTAGTCTAGATATAGAAGACGGTTGTATAACGAGAGATCTCGTTAGTCTAGATATAGAAGACGGTTGTACAGACGGATCTCGTTAGTCTAGATATAGAAGACGGTTGTATAACGAGAGACCCGTTAGTCTAGATATAGAAGACGGTTGTATAACGAGAGATCTCGTTAGTCTAGATATAGAAGACGGTTGTACAGACGGATCTCGTTAGTCTAGATATAGAAGACGGTTATACAGACGGATTTCGTTAGTCTAGATATAGAAGACGGTTGAATAACGAGAGACCTCGTTAGTCTAGATATAGAAGACGGTTGAATAACGAGAGATCTCGTTAGTCTAGATATAGAAGACGGTTGTACAGACAGATCTCGTTAGTCTAGATATAGAAGACAGTTGTACAGATGGATCTCGTTAGTCTAGATATAGAAGACGGTTGTACAGACGGATCTCGTTAGTCTATCTAGAAGACGGCGGTCTATATCTATCTATAGAAGGCGGTTGTATAGACGGATCTCGTTAGTCTAGATATAGAAGAGGGTTGTAGAACGATGGATCTCGTTAGTCTAGATATAGAAGACGGTTGTACAGACGGATCTCGTTAGTCTAGATATAGAAGACGGTTCTACAGACGGATTTCGTTAGTCTAGATATAGAAGACGGTTGTACAACGACGGATCTCGTTAGTCTAGATATTGAAGACGTTTGTCCAAGGACGTATCTCGTTAGTCTAGATATAGAAGACTGTTGTACAGACGGATCTCGTTAGTCTAGATATAGAAGACGGTTGTACAGACGGATCTCGTTAGTCTAGATATAGAAGACGGGATGTATAACGAGAGATCTCGTTAGTCTAGATATAGAAGACGGTTGTACAGGCGGATCCCGTTAGTCTAGATATAGAAGACGGTTGTACATCGAGAGATCTCGTTAGTCTAGATATAGAAGACGGTTGTACAACGACGGATCTCGTTAGTCTAGATATAGAAGACGGTTGTACAGACCGATCTCGTTAGTCTAGATATTGAAGACGTTTGTCCAACGACGTATCTCGTTAGTCTAGATATAGAAAACTGTTGTACAGACGGATCTCGTTAGTCTAGATATAGAAGAGGGTTGTACAGACGGATCTCGTTAGTCTAGATATAGAAGACGGTTGTATAACGAGAGATCTCGTTAGTCTAGATATAGAAGACGGTTGTATAACGAGAGATCTCGTTAGTCTAGATATAGAAGACGGTTGTATAACGAGAGATCTCGTTAGTCTAGATATAGAAGACGGTTGTATAACGAGAGATCTCGTTAGTCTAGATATAGAAGACGGTTGTATAACGAGAGATCTCGTTAGTCTAGATATAGAAGACGGTTGTATAACGAGAGATCTCGTTAGTCTAGATATAGAAGACGGTTGTACAGACGGATCTCGTTAGTCTAGATATAGAAGACGGTTGTATAACGAGAGACCCGTTAGTCTAGATATAGAAGACGGTTGTATAACGAGAGATCTCGTTAGTCTAGATATAGAAGACGGTTGTACAACGACGGATCTCGTTAGTCTAGATATAGAAGACGGTTGTACAGACCGATCTCGTTAGTCTAGATATTGAAGACGTTTGTCCAAGGACGTATCTCGTTAGTCTAGATATAGAAGACTGTTGTACAGACGGATCTCGTTAGTCTAGATATAGAAGACGGTTGTACAGACGGATCTCGTTAGTCTAGATATAGAAGACGGGATGTATAACGAGAGATCTCGTTAGTCTAGATATAGAAGACGGTTGTACAGGCGGATCCCGTTAGTCTAGATATAGAAGACGGTTGTACATCGAGAGATCTCGTTAGTCTAGATATAGAAGACGGTTGTACAACGACGGATCTCGTTAGTCTAGATATAGAAGATGGTTGTACAGACCGATCTCGTTAGTCTAGATATTGAAGACGTTTGTCCAACGACGTATCTCGTTAGTCTAGATATAGAAAACTGTTGTACAGACGGATCTCGTTAGTCTAGATATAGAAGAGGGTTGTACAGACGGATCTCGTTAGTCTAGATATAGAAGACGGTTGTATAACGAGAGATCTCGTTAGTCTAGATATAGAAGACGGTTGTATAGACGGATCTCGTTAGTCTAGATATAGAAGAGGGTTGTACAACGACGGATCTCGTTAGTCTAGATATAGAAGGCGGTTGTACAGACGGATCCCGTTAGTCTAGATATAGAAGACGGTTGTACAACGACGGATCACGTTAGTCTAGATATTGAAGACGTTTGTCCAAGGACGTATCTCGTTAGTCTAGATATAGATGACGGATGTACAGACGGATCTCGTTAGTCTAGACATAGAAGACGGTTGTACAGACAGAGCTCGTTAGTCTAGATATAGAAGACGGATCTCGTTAGTCTAGATATAGAAGACGGTTGTACAGACGGATCTCGTTAGTCTAGATATAGAAGACGGTTGTACAGACGGATCTCGTTAGTCTAGATATAGAAGACGGTTGTACAGACGGATCTCGTTAGTCTAGATATAGAAGACGGTTGTATAACGAGAGATCTCGTTAGTGTAGATATAAAAGACGGTTGTACAACGACGGATCTCGTTAGTCTAGATATAGAAGACGGTTGTACAGACGGATCTCGTTAGTCTAGATATAGAAGACGGTTGTACAGACGGATCTCGTTAGTCTAGATATAGAAGACGGTTGTATAACGAGAGATCTCGTTAGTGTAGATATAAAAGACGGTTGTACAACGACGGATCTCGTTAGTCTAGATATAGAAGACGGTTGTACAGACGGATCTCGTTAGTCTAGATATAGAAGACGGTTGTACAGACGGATCTCGTTAGTCTAGATATAGAAGACGGTTGTACAGACGGATCTCGTTAGTCTAGATATAGAAGACGGTTGTATAACGAGAGATCTCGTTAGTCTAGATATAGAAGACGGTTGTATAGACGGATCTCGTTAGTCTAGATATAGAAGAGGGTTGTACAACGACGGATCTCGTAAGTCTAGATATAGAAGGCGGTTGTACAGACGGATCCCGTTAGTCTAGATATAGAAGACGGTTGTACAACGACGGATCACGTTAGTCTAGATATTGAAGACGTTTGTCCAAGGACGTATCTCGTTAGTCTAGATATAGATGACGGATGTACAGACGGATCTCGTTAGTCTAGACATAGAAGACGGTTGTACAGACAGAGCTCGTTAGTCTAGATATAGAAGACGGATCTCGTTAGTCTAGATATAGAAGACGGTTGTACAGACGGATCTCGTTAGTCTAGATATAGAAGACGGTTGTACAGACGGATCTCGTTAGTCTAGATATAGAAGGCGGTTGTATAACGAGAGATCTCGTTAGTGTAGATATAAAAGACGGTTGTACAACGACGGATCTCGTTAGTCTAGATATAGAAGACGGTTGTACAGACGGATCTCGTTAGTCTAGATATAGAAGACGGTTGTACAGACGGATCTCGTTAGTCTAGATATAGAAGACGGTTGTATAACGAGAGATCTCGTTAGTGTAGATATAAAAGACGGTTGTACAACGACGGATCTCGTTAGTCTAGATATAGAAGACGGTTGTACAGACGGATCTCGTTAGTCTAGATATAGAAGACGGTTGTACAGACGGATCTCGTTAGTCTAGATATAGAAGACGGTTGTATAACGAGAGATCTCGTTAGTCTAGATATAGAAGACGGTTGTATAACGAGAGATCTCGTTAGTCTAGATATAGAAGACGGTTGTATAACGAGAGATCTCGTTAGTCTAGATATAGAAGACGGTTGTACAGACGGATCTCGTTAGTCTAGATATAGAAGACGGTTGTATAACGAGAGACCCGTTAGTCTAGATATAGAAGACGGTTGTATAACGAGAGACCCGTTAGTCTAGATATAGAAGACGGTTGTATAACGAGAGATCTCGTTAGTCTAGATATAGTCGACGGTTGTACAGACGGATCTCGTTAGTCTAGATATAGAAGACGGTTGTATAACGAGAGATCTCGTTAGTGTAGATATAAAAGACGGTTGTACAACGACGGATCTCGTTAGTCTAGATATAGAAGACGGTTGTACATCGACGGATCTCGTTAGTCTAGATATTGAAGACGTTTGTCCAAGGACGTATCTCGTTAGTCTAGATATAGATGACGGTTGTACAGACGTATCTCGTTAGTCTAGATATAGAAGACGGTTGTACAACGACGGATCTCGTTAGTCTAGATATAGAAGAGGGTTGTACAACAACGGATCTCGTTAGTCTAGATATAGAAGACGGTTGCGCAGACGGATCTCGTTAGTCTAGATATAGAAGACGGTTGTATAACGAGAGATCTCGTTAGTCTAGATATAGAAGACGGTTGTATAACGAGAGATCTCGTTAGTCTAGATAGAGAAGACGGTTGTATAACGAGAGATCTCGTTAGTCTAGATATAGAAGACGGTTGTACAGACGGATCTCGTTAGTCTAGATATAGAAGACGGTTGTATAACGAGAGATCTCGTTAGTGTAGATATAAAAGACGGTTGTACAACGAGAGATCTCGTTAGTGTAGATATAAAAGACGGTTGTACAACGACGGATCTCGTTAGTCTAGATATAGAAGACGGTTGTACAACGACGGATCTCGTTAGTCTAGATTTTGAAGACCTTTGTCCAAGGACGTATCTCGTTAGTATAGATATAGATGACGGTTGTACAGACGTATCTCGTTAGTCTAGATATAGAAGACGGTTGTACAACGACGGATCTCGTTAGTCTAGATATAGAAGAGGGTTGTACAACAACGGATCTCGTTAGTCTAGATATAGAAGACGGTTGCGCAGACGGATCTCGTTAGTCTAGATATAGAAGACGGTTGTATAATGAGAGATCTCGTTAGTCTAGATATAGAAGACGGTTGTATAACGAGAGATCTCGTTAGTCTAGATATAGAAGACGGTTGTACAGGCGGATCTCGTTAGTCTAGATATAGAAGACGGTTGTATAACGAGAGACCCGTTAGTCTAGATATAGAAGACGGTTGTATAACGAGAGATCTCGATAGTCTAGATATAGAAGACGGTTGTACAACGACGGATCTCGTTAGTCTAGATATAGAAGACGGTTGTATAACGAGAGATCTCGTTAGTGTAGATATAAAAGACGGTTGTACAACGACGGATCTCGTTAGTCTAGATATAGAAGACGGTTCAATAACGAGAGATCTCGTTATTCTAGATATAGAAGACGGTTGTACAGACGGATCTCGTTAGTCTAGATATAGGAGACGGTTGTACAGACGGATCTCGTTAGTCTAGATATAGAAGGCGGTTGTACAGACGGATCTCGTTAGTCTAGATATAGAAGACGGTTCTACAGACGGATCTCGTTAGTCTAGATATAGAAGACGGTTGTACAGACGGATCTCGTTAGTCTAGATATAGAAGACGGTTGTATAACGAGAGATCTCGTTAGTCTAGATATAGAAGACGGTTATACAGGCGGATCTCGTTAGTCTAGATATAGAAGACGGTTATACAGACGGATTTCGTTAGTCTAGATATAGGAGACGGTTGAATATCGAGAGATCTCGTTAGTCTAGATATAGAAGACGGTTGAATAACGAGAGACCTCGTTAGTCTAGATATAGAAGACGGTTGAATAACGAGAGATCTCGTTAGTCTAGATATAGAAGACGGTTGTACAGACAGATCTCGTTAGTCTAGATATAGAAGACAGTTGTACAGATGGATCTCGTTAGTCTAGATATAGAAGACGGTTGCACAGACGGATCTCGTTAGTCTAGATATAGAAGGCGGTTGTATAGACGGATCTCGTTAGTCTAGATATAGAAGAGGGTTGTAGAACGACGGATCTCGTTAGTCTAGATATAGAAGACGGTTGTACAGACGGATCTCGTTAGTCTAGATATAGAAGACGGTTCTACAGACGGATTTCGTTAGTCTAGATATAGAAGACGGTTGTACAACGACGGATCTCGTTAGTCTAGATATTGAAGACGTTTGTCCAAGGACGTATCTCGTTAGTCTAGATATAGAAGACTGTTGTACAGACGGATCTCGTTAGTCTAGATATAGAAGACGGTTGTACAGACGGATCTCGTTAGTCTAGATATAGAAGACGGGATGTATAACGAGAGATCTCGTTAGTCTAGATATAGAAGACGGTTGTACAGGCGGATCCCGTTAGTCTAGATATAGAAGACGGTTGTACATCGAGAGATCTCGTTAGTCTAGATATAGAAGACGGTTGTACAACGACGGATCTCGTTAGTCTAGATATAGAAGACGGTTGTACAGACCGAACTCGTTAGTCTAGATATTGAAGACGTTTGTCCAACGACGTATCTCGTTAGTCTAGATATAGAAAACTGTTGTACAGACGGATCTCGTTAGTCTAGATATAGAAGACGGTTGTACAGACGGATCTCGTTAGTCTAGATATAGAAGACGGTTGTATAACGAGAGATCTCGTTAGTCTAGATATAGAAGACGGTTGTATAACGAGAGATCTCGTTAGTCTAGATATAGAAGACGGTTGTATAACGAGAGATCTCGTTAGTCTAGATATAGAAGACGGTTGTATAACGAGAGATCTCGTTAGTCTAGATATAGAAGACGGTTGTATAACGAGAGATCTCGTTAGTCTAGATATAGAAGACGGTTGTATAAGGAGAGATCTCGTTAGTCTAGATATAGAAGACGGTTGTATAACGAGAGATCTCGTTAGTGTAGATATAAAAGACGGTTGTACAACGACGGATCTCGTTAGTCTAGATATAGAAGACGGTTGAATAACGAGAGATCTCGTTATTCTAGATATAGAAGACGGTTGTACAGACGGATCTCGTTAGTCTAGATATAGGAGACGGTTGTACAGACGGATCTCGTTAGTCTAGATATAGAAGGCGGTTGTACAGACGGATCTCGTTAGTCTAGATATAGAAGACGGTTCTACAGACGGATCTCGTTAGTCTAGATATAGAAGACGGTTGTACAGACGGATCTCGTTAGTCTAGATATAGAAGACGGTTGTATAACGAGAGATCTCGTTAGTCTAGATATAGAAGACGGTTATACAGGCGGATCTCGTTAGTCTAGATATAGAAGACGGTTATACAGACGGATTTCGTTAGTCTAGATATAGGAGACGGTTGAATATCGAGAGATCTCGTTAGTCTAGATATAGAAGACGGTTGAATAACGAGAGACCTCGTTAGTCTAGATATAGAAGACGGTTGAATAACGAGAGATCTCGTTAGTCTAGATATAGAAGACGGTTGTACAGACAGATCTCGTTAGTCTAGATATAGAAGACAGTTGTACAGATGGATCTCGTTAGTCTAGATATAGAAGACGGTTGTACAGACGGATCTCGTTAGTCTAGATATAGAAGGCGGTTGTATAGACGGATCTCGTTAGTCTAGATATAGAAGAGGGTTGTAGAACGACGGATCTCGTTAGTCTAGATATAGAAGACGGTTGTACAGACGGATCTCGTTAGTCTAGATATAGAAGACGGTTCTACAGACGGATTTCGTTAGTCTAGATATAGAAGACGGTTGTACAACGACGGATCTCGTTAGTCTAGATATTGAAGACGTTTGTCCAAGGACGTATCTCGTTAGTCTAGATATAGAAGACTGTTGTACAGACGGATCTCGTTAGTCTAGATATAGAAGACGGTTGTACAGACGGATCTCGTTAGTCTAGATATAGAAGACGGGATGTATAACGAGAGATCTCGTTAGTCTAGATATAGAAGACGGTTGTACAGGCGGATCCCGTTAGTCTAGATATAGAAGACGGTTGTACATCGAGAGATCTCGTTAGTCTAGATATAGAAGACGGTTGTACAACGACGGATCTCGTTAGTCTAGATATAGAAGACGGTTGTACAGACCGAACTCGTTAGTCTAGATATTGAAGACGTTTGTCCAACGACGTATCTCGTTAGTCTAGATATAGAAAACTGTTGTACAGACGGATCTCGTTAGTCTAGATATAGAAGACGGTTGTACAGACGGATCTCGTTAGTCTAGATATAGAAGACGGTTGTATAACGAGAGATCTCGTTAGTCTAGATATAGAAGACGGTTGTATAACGAGAGATCTCGTTAGTCTAGATATAGAAGACGGTTGTATAACGAGAGATCTCGTTAGTCTAGATATAGAAGACGGTTGTATAACGAGAGATCTCGTTAGTCTAGATATAGAAGACGGTTGTATAACGAGAGATCTCGTTAGTCTAGATATAGAAGACGGTTGTATAACGAGAGATCTCGTTAGTCTAGATATAGAAGACGGTTGTATAAGGAGAGATCTCGTTAGTCTAGATATAGAAGACGGTTGTACAGACGGATCTCGTTAGTCTAGATATAGAAGACGGTTGTATAACGAGAGACCCGTTAGTCTAGATATAGAAGACGGTTGTATAACGAGAGATGTCGTTAGTCTAGATATAGAAGACGGTTGTACAGACGGATCTCGTTAGTCTAGATATAGATGACGGTTGTACAGACGGTTCTCGTTAGTCTAGATATAGAAGACGGTTGTACAGACGGATCTCGCTAGTCTAGATATAGAAGACGGTTGTACAGACGGATCTCGTTAGTCTAGATATAGAAGACGGTTGTATAACGAGAGACCCGTTAGTCTAGATATAGAAGACGGTTGTATAACGAGAGATGTCGTTAGTCTAGATATAGAAGACGGTTGTACAGACGGATCTCGTTAGTCTAGATATAGAAGACGGTTGTACAGACGGATCTCGTTAGTCTAGATATAGAAGACGGTTGTACAGACGGATCTCGTTAGTCTAGATATAGAAGACGGTTGTACATCGACGGATCTCGTTAGTCTAGATATTGAAGACGTTTGTCCAAGGACGTATCTCGTTAGTCTAGATATAGATGACGGTTGTACAGACGGTTCTCGTTAGTCTAGATATAGAAGACGGTTGTACAGACGGATCTCGGTAGTCTAGATATAGAAGACGGTTGTACAGACGGATCTCGTTAGTCTAGATATAGAAGACGGGATGTATAACGAGAGATCTCGTTAGTCTAGATATAGAAGACGGTTGTACAGGCGGATCCCGTTAGTCTAGATATAGAAGACGGTTGTACATCGAGAGATCTCGTTAGTCTAGATATAGAAGACGGTTGTACAACGACGGATCTCGTTAGTCTAGATATAGAAGACGGTTGTACAGACCGATCTCGTTAGTCTAGATATTGAAGACGTTTGTCCAACGACGTATCTCGTTAGTCTAGATATAGAAAACTGTTGTACAGACGGATCTCGTTAGTCTAGATATAGAAGACGGTTGTACAGACGGATCTCGTTAGTCTAGATATAGAAGACGGTTGTATAACGAGAGATCTCGTTAGTCTAGATATAGAAGACGGTTGTATAACGAGAGATCTCGTTAGTCTAGATATAGAAGACGGTTGTATAACGAGAGATCTCGTTAGTCTAGATATAGAAGACGGTTGTATAACGAGAGATCTCGTTAGTCTAGATATAGAAGACGGTTGTATAACGAGAGATCTCGTTAGTCTAGATATAGAAGACGGTTGTACAGACGGATCTCGTTAGTCTAGATATAGAAGACGGTTGTATAACGAGAGACCCGTTAGTCTAGATATAGAAGACGGTTGTATAACGAGAGATGTCGTTAGTCTAGATATAGAAGACGGTTGTACAGACGGATCTCGTTAGTCTAGATATAGAAGACGGTTGTACAGACGGATCTCGTTAGTCTAGATATAGAAGACGGTTGTACAGACGGATCTCGTTAGTCTAGATATAGAAGACGGTTGTACAGACGGATCTCGTTAGTCTAGATATAGAAGACGGTTGTATAACGAGAGATCTCGTTAGTCTAGATATAGAAGACGGTTATACAGACGGATCTCGTTAGTCTAGATATAGAAGACGGTTATACAGACGGATTTCGTTAGTCTAGATATAGAAGACGGTTGAATATCGAGAGATCTCGTTAGTCTAGATATAGAAGACGGTTGTACAGACGGATCTCGTTAGTCTAGATATAGAAGACGGGATGTATAACGAGAGATCTCGTTAGTCTTGATATAGAAGACGGTTGTACAGACGGATCCCGTTAGTCTAGGTATAGAAGACGGTTGTACATCGAGAGATCTCGTTAGTCTAGATATAGAAAACGGTTGTACAGACGGTTCTCGTTAGTCTAGATATAGAAAACGGTTGTACAGACGGTTCTCGTTAGTCTAGATATAGAAGACGGTTGTACAGACGGATCTCGGTAGTCTAGATATAGAAGACGGTTGTACAGACGGATCTCGTTAGTCTAGATATAGAAGACGGGATGTATAACGAGAGATCTCGTTAGTCTAGATATAGAAGACGGTTGTACAGGCGGATCCCGTTAGTCTAGATATAGAAGACGGTTGTACATCGAGAGATCTCGTTAGTCTAGATATAGAAGACGGTTGTACAACGACGGATCTCGTTAGTCTAGATATAGAAGACGGTTGTACAGACCGATCTCGTTAGTCTAGATATTGAAGACGTTTGTCCAACGACGTATCTCGTTAGTCTAGATATAGAAAACTGTTGTACAGACGGATCTCGTTAGTCTAGATATAGAAGACGGTTGTACAGACGGATCTCGTTAGTCTAGATATAGAAGACGGTTGTATAACGAGAGATCTCGTTAGTCTAGATATAGAAGACGGTTGTATAACGAGAGATCTCGTTAGTCTAGATATAGAAGACGGTTGTATAACGAGAGATCTCGTTAGTCTAGATATAGAAGACGGTTGTATAACGAGAGATCTCGTTAGTCTAGATATAGAAGACGGTTGTATAACGAGAGATCTCGTTAGTCTAGATATAGAAGACGGTTGTACAGACGGATCTCGTTAGTCTAGATATAGAAGACGGTTGTATAACGAGAGACCCGTTAGTCTAGATATAGAAGACGGTTGTATAACGAGAGATGTCGTTAGTCTAGATATAGAAGACGGTTGTACAGACGGATCTCGTTAGTCTAGATATAGAAGACGGTTGTATAACGAGAGACCCGTTAGTCTAGATATAGAAGACGGTTGTATAACGAGAGATCTCGTTAGTCTAGATATAGAAGACGGTTGTACAGACGGATCTCGTTAGTCTAGATATAGAAGACGGTTGTATAACGAGAGACCCGTTAGTCTAGATATAGAAGACGGTTGTATAACGAGAGATCTCGTTAGTCTAGATATAGAAGACGGTTGTATAACGAGAGATCTCGTTAGTCTAGATATAGAAGACGGTTGTATAACGAGAGATCTCGTTAGTCTAGATATAGAAGACGGTTGTATAACGAGAGATCTCGTTAGTCTAGATATAGAAGACGGTTGTACAGACGGATCTCGTTAGTCTAGATATAGAAGACGGTTGTATAACGAGAGACCCGTTAGTCTAGATATAGAAGACGGTTGTATAACGAGAGATCTCGTTAGTCTAGATATAGAAGACGGTTGTATAACGAGAGATCTCGTTAGTCTAGATATAGAAGACGGTTGTATAACGAGAGATCTCGTTAGTCTAGATATAGAAGACGGTTGTATAACGAGAGATCTCGTTAGTCTAGATATAGAAGACGGTTGTACAGACGGATCTCGTTAGTCTAGATATAGAAGACGGTTGTATAACGAGAGACCCGTTAGTCTAGATATAGAAGACGGTTGTATAACGAGAGATGTCGTTAGTCTAGATATAGAAGACGGTTGTACAGACGGATCTCGTTAGTCTAGATATAGAAGACGGTTGTACAGACGGATCTCGTTAGTCTAGATATAGAAGACGGTTGTACAGACGGATCTCGTTAGTCTAGATATAGAAGACGGTTGTACAGACGGATCTCGTTAGTCTAGATATAGAAGACGGTTGTACATCGACGGATCTCGTTAGTCTAGATATTGAAGACGTTTGTCCAAGGACGTATCTCGTTAGTCTAGATATAGATGACGGTTGTACAGACGGATCTCGTTAGTCTAGATATAGAAGACGGTTGTATAACGAGAGACCCGTTAGTCTAGATATAGAAGACGGTTGTATAACGAGAGATGTCGTTAGTCTAGATATAGAAGACGGTTGTACAGACGGATCTCGTTAGTCTAGATATAGAAGACGGTTGTACAGACGGATCTCGTTAGTCTAGATATAGAAGACGGTTGTACAGACGGATCTCGTTAGTCTAGATATAGAAGACGGTTGTACAGACGGATCTCGTTAGTCTAGATATAGAAGACGGTTGTATAACGAGAGATCTCGTTAGTCTAGATATAGAAGACGGTTATACAGACGGATCTCGTTAGTCTAGATATAGAAGACGGTTATACAGACGGATTTCGTTAGTCTAGATATAGAAGACGGTTGAATATCGAGAGATCTCGTTAGTCTAGATATAGAAGACGGTTGTACAGACGGATCTCGTTAGTCTAGATATAGAAGACGGGATGTACATCGAGAGATCTCGTTAGTCTAGATATAGAAAACGGTTGTACAGACGGTTCTCGTTAGTCTAGATATAGAAAACGGTTGTACAGACGGTTCTCGTTAGTCTAGATATAGAAGACGGTTGTACAGACGGATCTCGGTAGTCTAGATATAGAAGACGGTTGTACAGACGGATCTCGTTAGTCTAGATATAGAAGACGGGATGTATAACGAGAGATCTCGTTAGTCTAGATATAGAAGACGGTTGTACAGGCGGATCCCGTTAGTCTAGATATAGAAGACGGTTGTACATCGAGAGATCTCGTTAGTCTAGATATAGAAGACGGTTGTACAACGACGGATCTCGTTAGTCTAGATATAGAAGACGGTTGTACAGACCGATCTCGTTAGTCTAGATATTGAAGACGTTTGTCCAACGACGTATCTCGTTAGTCTAGATATAGAAAACTGTTGTACAGACGGATCTCGTTAGTCTAGATATAGAAGACGGTTGTACAGACGGATCTCGTTAGTCTAGATATAGAAGACGGTTGTATAACGAGAGATCTCGTTAGTCTAGATATAGAAGACGGTTGTATAACGAGAGATCTCGTTAGTCTAGATATAGAAGACGGTTGTATAACGAGAGATCTCGTTAGTCTAGATATAGAAGACGGTTGTATAACGAGAGATCTCGTTAGTCTAGATATAGAAGACGGTTGTATAACGAGAGATCTCGTTAGTCTAGATATAGAAGACGGTTGTACAGACGGATCTCGTTAGTCTAGATATAGAAGACGGTTGTATAACGAGAGACCCGTTAGTCTAGATATAGAAGACGGTTGTATAACGAGAGATGTCGTTAGTCTAGATATAGAAGACGGTTGTACAGACGGATCTCGTTAGTCTAGATATAGAAGACGGTTGTACAGACGGATCTCGTTAGTCTAGATATAGAAGACGGTTGTACAGACGGATCTCGTTAGTCTAGATATAGAAGACGGTTGTACAGACGGATCTCGTTAGTCTAGATATAGAAGACGGTTCTACAGACGGATTTCGTTAGTCTAGATATAGAAGACGGTTGAATAACGAGAGACCTCGTTAGTCTAGATATAGAAGACGGTTGAATAACGAGAGATCTCGTTAGTCTAGATATAGAAGACGGTTGTACAGACGGATCTCGTTAGTCTAGATATAGAAGAGGGTTGTACAACGACGGATCTCGTTAGTCTAGATATAGAAGACGGTTGTACAGACGGATCTCGTTAGTCTAGATATAGAAGACGGTTCTACAGACGGATTTCGTTAGTCTAGATATAGAAGACGGGATGTATAACGAGAGATCTCGTTAGTCTAGATATAGAAGACGGTTATACAGATGGTTCTCGTTAGTCTAGATATAGAAGACGGTTGTACAGACGGATCTCGGTAGTCTAGATATAGAAGACGGTTGTACAACGACGGATCTCGTTAGTCTAGATATAGAAGACGGCTGTACAGACGGATCTCGTTAGTCTAGATATAGAAGACGGTTGTATAACGAGAGACCCGTTAGTCTAGATATAGAAGACGGTTGTATAACGAGAGATGTCGTTAGTCTAGATATAGAAGACGGTTGTACAGACGGATCTCGTTAGTCTAGATATAGAAGACGGTTGTACAGACGGATCTCGTTAGTCTAGATATAGAAGACGGTTGTACAGACGGATCTCGTTAGTCTAGATATAGAAGACGGTTGTACAGACGGATCTCGTTAGTCTAGATATAGAAGACGGTTGTACATCGACGGATCTCGTTAGTCTAGATATTGAAGACGTTTGTCCAAGGACGTATCTCGTTAGTCTAGATATAGATGACGGTTGTACAGACGGATCTCGTTAGTCTAGATATAGAAGACGGTTGTATAACGAGAGACCCGTTAGTCTAGATATAGAAGACGGTTGTATAACGAGAGATGTCGTTAGTCTAGATATAGAAGACGGTTGTACAGACGGATCTCGTTAGTCTAGATATAGAAGACGGTTGTACAGACGGATCTCGTTAGTCTAGATATAGAAGACGGTTGTACAGACGGATCTCGTTAGTCTAGATATAGAAGACGGTTGTACAGACGGATCTCGTTAGTCTAGATATAGAAGACGGTTGTATAACGAGAGATCTCGTTAGTCTAGATATAGAAGACGGTTATACAGACGGATCTCGTTAGTCTAGATATAGAAGACGGTTATACAGACGGATTTCGTTAGTCTAGATATAGAAGACGGTTGAATATCGAGAGATCTCGTTAGTCTAGATATAGAAGACGGTTGTACAGACGGATCTCGTTAGTCTAGATATAGAAGACGGGATGTATAACGAGAGATCTCGTTAGTCTTGATATAGAAGACGGTTGTACAGACGGATCCCGTTAGTCTAGGTATAGAAGACGGTTGTACATCGAGAGATCTCGTTAGTCTAGATATAGAAAACGGTTGTACAGACGGTTCTCGTTAGTCTAGATATAGAAAACGGTTGTACAGACGGTTCTCGTTAGTCTAGATATAGAAGACGGTTGTACAGACGGATCTCGGTAGTCTAGATATAGAAGACGGTTGTACAGACGGATCTCGTTAGTCTAGATATAGAAGACGGGATGTATAACGAGAGATCTCGTTAGTCTAGATATAGAAGACGGTTGTACAGGCGGATCCCGTTAGTCTAGATATAGAAGACGGTTGTACATCGAGAGATCTCGTTAGTCTAGATATAGAAGACGGTTGTACAACGACGGATCTCGTTAGTCTAGATATAGAAGACGGTTGTACAGACCGATCTCGTTAGTCTAGATATTGAAGACGTTTGTCCAACGACGTATCTCGTTAGTCTAGATATAGAAAACTGTTGTACAGACGGATCTCGTTAGTCTAGATATAGAAGACGGTTGTACAGACGGATCTCGTTAGTCTAGATATAGAAGACGGTTGTATAACGAGAGATCTCGTTAGTCTAGATATAGAAGACGGTTGTATAACGAGAGATCTCGTTAGTCTAGATATAGAAGACGGTTGTATAACGAGAGATCTCGTTAGTCTAGATATAGAAGACGGTTGTATAACGAGAGATCTCGTTAGTCTAGATATAGAAGACGGTTGTATAACGAGAGATCTCGTTAGTCTAGATATAGAAGACGGTTGTATAACGAGAGATCTCGTTAGTCTAGATATAGAAGACGGTTGTACAGACGGATCTCGTTAGTCTAGATATAGGAGACGGTTGTATAACGAGAGACCCGTTAGTCTAGATATAGAAGACGGTTGTATAACGAGAGATGTCGTTAGTCTAGATATAGAAGACGGTTGTACAGACGGATCTCGTTAGTCTAGATATAGAAGACGGTTGCACAGACGGATCTCGTTAGTCTAGATATAGAAGACGGTTGTACAGACGGATCTCGTTAGTCTAGATATAGAAGAGGGTTGTACAACGACGGATCTCGTTAGTCTAGATATAGAAGACGGTTGTACAGACGGATCTCGTTAGTCTAGATATAGAAGACGGTTCTACAGACGGATTTCGTTAGTCTAGATATAGAAGACGGGATGTATAACGAGAGATCTCGTTAGTCTAGATATAGAAGACGGTTATACAGATGGTTCTCGTTAGTCTAGATATAGAAGACGGTTGTACAGACGGATCTCGGTAGTCTAGATATAGAAGACGGTTGTACAACGACGGATCTCGTTAGTCTAGATATAGAAGACGGCTGTACAGACGGATCTCGTTAGTCTAGATATAGAAGGCGGTTGTACAGACGCATCTCGTAAGTCCAGATATAGAAGACGGTTGTACAGACGGATCTCGTTAGTCTAGATATAGAAGACGGTTGTACAGACGGATCTCGTTAGTCTAGATATAGAAGAGGGTTGTATAACGAGAGATCTCGTTAGTCTAGATATAGAAGATGGTTGTACAGACGGATCTCGTTAGTCCAGATAAAGAAGACGGTTGTACTGACGGATCTCGTTAGTCTAGATATAGAAGACGGTTGTACACACAGAGCTCGTTAGTCTAGATATAGAAGACGGATCTCGTTAGTCTAGATATAGAAGACGGTTGTACAGACGGATCTCGTTAGTCTAGATATAGAAGACGGTTGTATAACGAGAGACCCGTTAGTCTAGATATAGAAGACGGTTGAATAACGAGAGACCTCGTTAGTCTAGATATAGAAGACGGTTGAATAACGAGAGATCTCGTTAGTCTAGATATAGAAGACGGTTGTACAGACGGATCTCGTTAGTCTAGATATAGAAGAGGGTTGTACAACGACGGATCTCGTTAGTCTAGATATAGAAGACGGTTGTACAGACGGATCTCGTTAGTCTAGATATAGAAGACGGTTGTACAGACGGATCTCGTTAGTCTAGATATAGAAGACGGTTCTACAGACGGATCTCGTTAGTGTAGATATAGAAGACGGTTGTATAACGAGAGATCTCGTTAGTCTAGATATAGAAGACGGTTGTACAGACGGATCTCGTTAGTCTAGATATAGAAGAGGGTTGTACAACGACGGATCTCGTTAGTCTAGATATAGAAGACGGTTGTACAGACGGATCTCGTTAGTCTAGATATAGAAGACGGTTCTACAGACGGATTTCGTTAGTCTAGATATAGAAGACGGTTGAATAACGAGAGACCTCGTTAGTCTAGATATAGAAGACGGTTGAATAACGAGAGATCTCGTTAGTCTAGATATAGAAGACGGTTGTACAGACGGATCTCGTTAGTCTAGATATAGAAGAGGGTTGTACAACGACGGATCTCGTTAGTCTAGATATAGAAGACGGTTGTACAGACGGATCTCGTTAGTCTAGATATAGAAGACGGTTCTACAGACGGATTTCGTTAGTCTAGATATAGAAGACGGGATGTATAAGGAGAGATCTCGTTAGTCTAGATATAGAAGACGGTTATACAGATGGTTCTCGTTAGTCTAGATATAGAAGACGGTTGTACAGACGGATCTCGGTAGTCTAGATATAGAAGACGGTTGTACAACGACGGATCTCGTTAGTCTAGATATAGAAGACGGCTGTACAGACGGATCTCGTTAGTCTAGATATAGAAGGCGGTTGTACAGACGCATCTCGTAAGTCCAGATATAGAAGACGGTTGTACAGACGGATCTCGTTAGTCTAGATATAGAAGACGGTTGTACAGACGGATCTCGTTAGTCTAGATATAGAAGAGGGTTGTATAACGAGAGATCTCGTTAGTCTAGATATAGAAGATGGTTGTACAGACGGATCTCGTTAGTCCAGATAAAGAAGACGGTTGTACTGACGGATCTCGTTAGTCTAGATATAGAAGACGGTTGTACAGACGGATCTCGTTAGTCTAGACATAGAAGACGGTTGTACACACAGAGCTCGATAGTCTAGATATAGAAGACGGATCTCGTTAGTCTAGATATAGAAGACGGTTGTATAACGAGAGACCCGTTAGTCTAGATATAGAAGACGGTTGAATAACGAGAGACCTCGTTAGTCTAGATATAGAAGACGGTTGAATAACGAGAGATCTCGTTAGTCTAGATATAGAAGACGGTTGTACAGACGGATCTCGTTAGTCTAGATATAGAAGAGGGTTGTACAACGACGGATCTCGTTAGTCTAGATATAGAAGACGGTTGTACAGACGGATCTCGTTAGTCTAGATATAGAAGACGGTTGTACAGGCGGATCTCGTTAGTCTAGATATAGAAGACGGTTGTACAGACGGATCTCGTTAGTCTAGATATAGAAGACGGTTGTACAGACGGATCTCGTTAGTCTAGATATAGAAGACGGTTGTATAACGAGAGATCTCGTTAGTCTAGATATAGAAGACGGTTATACAGACGGATCTCGTTAGTCTAGATATAGAAGACGGTTATACAGACGGATTTCGTTAGTCTAGATATAGAAGACGGTTGAATATCGAGAGATCTCGTTAGTCTAGATATAGAAGACGGTTGAATAACGAGAGACCTCGTTAGTCTAGATATAGAAGACGGTTGAATAACGAGAGATCTCGTTAGTCTAGATATAGAAGACGGTTGTACAGACGGATCTCGTTAGTCTAGATATAGAAGACGGTTCTACAGACGGATTTCGTTAGTCTAGATATAGAAGACGGTTGTATAACGAGAGATCTCGTTATTCTAGATATAGAAGAGGGTTGTATAACGAGAGATCTCGTTAGTCTAGATATAGAAGATGGTTGTACAGACGGATCTCGTTAGTCCAGATAAAGAAGACGGTTGTACAGACGGATCTCGTTAGTCTAGATATAGAAGACGGTTGTACAGACGGATCTCGTTAGTCTAGATATAGAAGACGGGATGTATAACGAGAGATCTCGTTAGTCTTGATATAGAAGACGGTTGTACAGACGGATCCCGTTAGTCTAGGTATAGAAGACGGTTGTACATCGAGAGATCTCGTTAGTCTAGATATAGAAAACGGTTGTACAGACGGTTCTCGTTAGTCTAGATATAGAAGACCTTTGTCCAAGGACGTATCTCGTTAGTCTAGATATAGATGACGGTTGTACAGACGTATCTCGTTAGTCTAGATATAGAAGACGGTTGTACAACGACGGATCTCGTTAGTCTAGATATAGAAGAGGGTTGTACAACAACGGATCTCGTTAGTCTAGATATAGAAGACGGTTGCGCAGACGGATCTCGTTAGTCTAGATATAGAAGACGGTTGTATAATGAGAGATCTCGTTAGTCTAGATATAGAAGACGGTTGTACAGACGGATCTCGTTAGTCTAGATATAGAAGACGGTTGTACAGACGGATCTCGTTAGTCTAGATATAGAAGACGGTTGTATAACGAGAGATCTCGTTAGTCTAGATATAGAAGACGGTTGTACAGACGGATCTCGTTAGTCTAGATATAGAAGACGGTTGTACAGACGGATCTCGTTAGTCTAGATATAGAAGACGGTTGTATAACGAGAGATCTCGTTAGTCTAGATATAGAAGACGGTTATACAGACGGATCTCGTTAGTCTAGATATAGAAGACGGTTGTACAGACGGATCTCGTTAGTCTAGATATAGAAGACGGTTGTACAGACGGATCTCGTTAGTCTAGATATAGAAGACGGTTGTATAACGAGAGATCTCGTTAGTGTAGATATAAAAGACGGTTGTACAACGACGGATCTCGTTAGTCTAGATATAGAAGACGGTTGTACAGACGGATCTCGTTAGTCTAGATATAGAAGACGGTTGTACAGACGGATCTCGTTAGTCTAGATATAGAAGACGGTTGTACAGACGGATCTCGTTAGTCTAGATATAGAAGACGGTTGTACAGACGGATCTCGTTAGTCTAGATATAGAAGACGGTTGTATAACGAGAGATCTCGTTAGTCTAGATATAGAAGACGGTTGTATAGACGGATCTCGTTAGTCTAGATATAGAAGAGGGTTGTACAACGACGGATCTCGTTAGTCTAGATATAGAAGGCGGTTGTACAGACGGATCCCGTTAGTCTAGATATAGAAGACGGTTGTACAACGACGGATCACGTTAGTCTAGATATTGAAGACGTTTGTCCAAGGACGTATCTCGTTAGTCTAGATATAGATGACGGATGTACAGACGGATCTCGTTAGTCTAGACATAGAAGACGGTTGTACAGACAGAGCTCGTTAGTCTAGATATAGAAGACGGATCTCGTTAGTCTAGATATAGAAGACGGTTGTACAGACGGATCTCGTTAGTCTAGATATAGAAGACGGTTATACAGACGGATCTCGTTAGTCTAGATATAGAAGACGGTTGTACAGACGGATCTCGTTAGTCTAGATATAGAAGACGGTTGTACAACGACGGATCTCGTTAGTCTAGATATAGAAGACGGTTGTATAACGAGAGATCTCGTTAGTCTAGATATAGAAGACGGTTGTACAGACGGATCTCGTTAGTCTAGATATAGAAGACGGTTGTATAACGAGAGACCCGTTAGTCTAGATATAGAAGACGGTTGTATAACGAGAGATCTCGTTAGTCTAGATATAGTCGACGGTTGTACAGACGGATCTCGTTAGTCTAGATATAGAAGACGGTTGTATAACGAGAGATCTCGTTAGTGTAGATATAAAAGACGGTTGTACAACGACGGATCTCGTTAGTCTAGATATAGAAGACGGTTGTACATCGACGGATCTCGTTAGTCTAGATATTGAAGACGTTTGTCCAAGGACGTATCTCGTTAGTCTAGATATAGATGACGGTTGTACAGACGTATCTCGTTAGTCTAGATATAGAAGACGGTTGTACAACGACGGATCTCGTTAGTCTAGATATAGAAGAGGGTTTTACAACAACGGATCTCGTTAGTCTAGATATAGAAGACGGTTGTATAACGAGAGATCTCGTTAGTCTAGATATAGAAGACGGTTGTATAACGAGAGATCTCGTTAGTCTAGATATAGAAGACGGTTGTACAGACGGATCTCGTTAGTCTAGATATAGAAGACGGTTGTATAACGAGAGATCTCGTTAGTGTAGATATAAAAGACGGTTGTACAACGAGAGATCTCGTTAGTGTAGATATAAAAGACGGTTGTACAACGACGGATCTCGTTAGTCTAGATATAGAAGACGGTTGTACAACGACGGATCTCGTTAGTCTAGATTTTGAAGACCTTTGTCCAAGGACGTATCTCGTTAGTCTAGATATAGATGACGGTTGTACAGACGTATCTCGTTAGTCTAGATATAGAAGACGGTTGTACAACGACGGATCTCGTTAGTCTAGATATAGAAGAGGGTTGTACAACAACGGATCTCGTTAGTCTAGATATAGAAGACGGTTGCGCAGACGGATCTCGTTAGTCTAGATATAGAAGACGGTTGTATAATGAGAGATCTCGTTAGTCTAGATATAGAAGACGGTTGTATAACGAGAGATCTCGTTAGTCTAGATATAGAAGACGGTTGTACAGGCGGATCTCGTTAGTCTAGATATAGAAGACGGTTGTATAACGAGAGACCCGTTAGTCTAGATATAGAAGACGGTTGTATAACGAGAGATCTCGATAGTCTAGATATAGAAGACGGTTGTACAGACGGATCTCGTTAGTCTAGATATAGAAGACGGTTGTATAACGAGAGATCTCGTTAGTGTAGATATAAAAGACGGTTGTACAACGACGGATCTCGTTAGTCTAGATATAGAAGACGGTTGAATAACGAGAGATCTCGTTATTCTAGATATAGAAGACGGTTGTACAGACGGATCTCGTTAGTCTAGATATAGAAGACGGTTGTACATCGACGGATCTCGTTAGTCTAGATATTGAAGACGTTTGTCCAACGACGTATCTCGTTAGTCTAGATATAGAAAACTGTTGTACAGACGGATCTCGTTAGTCTAGATATAGAAGACGGTTGTACAGACGGATCTCGTTAGTCTAGATATAGAAGACGGTTGTATAACGAGAGATCTCGTTAGTCTAGATATAGAAGACGGTTGTATAACGAGAGATCTCGTTAGTCTAGATATAGAAGACGGTTGTATAACGAGAGATCTCGTTAGTCTAGATATAGAAGACGGTTGTATAACGAGAGATCTCGTTAGTCTAGATATAGAAGACGGTTGTATAACGAGAGATCTCGTTAGTCTAGATATAGAAGACGGTTGTACAGACGGATCTCGTTAGTCTAGATATAGAAGACGGTTGTATAACGAGAGACCCGTTAGTCTAGATATAGAAGACGGTTGTATAACGAGAGATGTCGTTAGTCTAGATATAGAAGACGGTTGTACAGACGGATCTCGTTAGTCTAGATATAGAAGACGGTTGTACAGACGGATCTCGTTAGTCTAGATATAGAAGACGGTTGTACAGACGGATCTCGTTAGTCTAGATATAGAAGACGGTTGTACAGACGGATCTCGTTAGTCTAGATATAGAAGACGGTTCTACAGACGGATTTCGTTAGTCTAGATATAGAAGACGGTTGAATAACGAGAGACCTCGTTAGTCTAGATATAGAAGACGGTTGAATAACGAGAGATCTCGTTAGTCTAGATATAGAAGACGGTTGTACAGACGGATCTCGTTAGTCTAGATATAGAAGAGGGTTGTACAACGACGGATCTCGTTAGTCTAGATATAGAAGACGGTTGTACAGACGGATCTCGTTAGTCTAGATATAGAAGACGGTTCTACAGACGGATTTCGTTAGTCTAGATATAGAAGACGGGATGTATAACGAGAGATCTCGTTAGTCTAGATATAGAAGACGGTTATACAGATGGTTCTCGTTAGTCTAGATATAGAAGACGGTTGTACAGACGGATCTCGGTAGTCTAGATATAGAAGACGGTTGTACAACGACGGATCTCGTTAGTCTAGATATAGAAGACGGCTGTACAGACGGATCTCGTTAGTCTAGATATAGAAGACGGTTGTATAACGAGAGACCCGTTAGTCTAGATATAGAAGACGGTTGTATAACGAGAGATGTCGTTAGTCTAGATATAGAAGACGGTTGTACAGACGGATCTCGTTAGTCTAGATATAGAAGACGGTTGTACAGACGGATCTCGTTAGTCTAGATATAGAAGACGGTTGTACAGACGGATCTCGTTAGTCTAGATATAGAAGACGGTTGTACAGACGGATCTCGTTAGTCTAGATATAGAAGACGGTTGTACATCGACGGATCTCGTTAGTCTAGATATTGAAGACGTTTGTCCAAGGACGTATCTCGTTAGTCTAGATATAGATGACGGTTGTACAGACGGATCTCGTTAGTCTAGATATAGAAGACGGTTGTATAACGAGAGACCCGTTAGTCTAGATATAGAAGACGGTTGTATAACGAGAGATGTCGTTAGTCTAGATATAGAAGACGGTTGTACAGACGGATCTCGTTAGTCTAGATATAGAAGACGGTTGTACAGACGGATCTCGTTAGTCTAGATATAGAAGACGGTTGTACAGACGGATCTCGTTAGTCTAGATATAGAAGACGGTTGTACAGACGGATCTCGTTAGTCTAGATATAGAAGACGGTTGTATAACGAGAGATCTCGTTAGTCTAGATATAGAAGACGGTTATACAGACGGATCTCGTTAGTCTAGATATAGAAGACGGTTATACAGACGGATTTCGTTAGTCTAGATATAGAAGACGGTTGAATATCGAGAGATCTCGTTAGTCTAGATATAGAAGACGGTTGTACAGACGGATCTCGTTAGTCTAGATATAGAAGACGGGATGTATAACGAGAGATCTCGTTAGTCTTGATATAGAAGACGGTTGTACAGACGGATCCCGTTAGTCTAGGTATAGAAGACGGTTGTACATCGAGAGATCTCGTTAGTCTAGATATAGAAAACGGTTGTACAGACGGTTCTCGTTAGTCTAGATATAGAAAACGGTTGTACAGACGGTTCTCGTTAGTCTAGATATAGAAGACGGTTGTACAGACGGATCTCGGTAGTCTAGATATAGAAGACGGTTGTACAGACGGATCTCGTTAGTCTAGATATAGAAGACGGGATGTATAACGAGAGATCTCGTTAGTCTAGATATAGAAGACGGTTGTACAGGCGGATCCCGTTAGTCTAGATATAGAAGACGGTTGTACATCGAGAGATCTCGTTAGTCTAGATATAGAAGACGGTTGTACAACGACGGATCTCGTTAGTCTAGATATAGAAGACGGTTGTACAGACCGATCTCGTTAGTCTAGATATTGAAGACGTTTGTCCAACGACGTATCTCGTTAGTCTAGATATAGAAAACTGTTGTACAGACGGATCTCGTTAGTCTAGATATAGAAGACGGTTGTACAGACGGATCTCGTTAGTCTAGATATAGAAGACGGTTGTATAACGAGAGATCTCGTTAGTCTAGATATAGAAGACGGTTGTATAACGAGAGATCTCGTTAGTCTAGATATAGAAGACGGTTGTATAACGAGAGATCTCGTTAGTCTAGATATAGAAGACGGTTGTATAACGAGAGATCTCGTTAGTCTAGATATAGAAGACGGTTGTATAACGAGAGATCTCGTTAGTCTAGATATAGAAGACGGTTGTATAACGAGAGATCTCGTTAGTCTAGATATAGAAGATGGTTGTACAGACGGATCTCGTTAGTCTAGATATAGAAGACGGTTGTATAACGAGAGACCCGTTAGTCTAGATATAGAAGACGGTTGTATAACGAGAGATGTCGTTAGTCTAGATATAGAAGACGGTTGTACAGACGGATCTCGTTAGTCTAGATATAGAAGACGGTTGCACAGACGGATCTCGTTAGTCTAGATATAGAAGACGGTTGTACAGACGGATCTCGTTAGTCTAGATATAGAAGAGGGTTGTACAACGACGGATCTCGTTAGTCTAGATATAGAAGACGGTTGTACAGACGGATCTCGTTAGTCTAGATATAGAAGACGGTTCTACAGACGGATTTCGTTAGTCTAGATATAGAAGACGGGATGTATAACGAGAGATCTCGTTAGTCTAGATATAGAAGACGGTTATACAGATGGTTCTCGTTAGTCTAGATATAGAAGACGGTTGTACAGACGGATCTCGGTAGTCTAGATATAGAAGACGGTTGTACAACGACGGATCTCGTTAGTCTAGATATAGAAGACGGCTGTACAGACGGATCTCGTTAGTCTAGATATAGAAGGCGGTTGTACAGACGCATCTCGTAAGTCCAGATATAGAAGACGGTTGTACAGACGGATCTCGTTAGTCTAGATATAGAAGACGGTTGTACAGACGGATCTCGTTAGTCTAGATATAGAAGAGGGTTGTATAACGAGAGATCTCGTTAGTCTAGATATAGAAGATGGTTGTACAGACGGATCTCGTTAGTCCAGATAAAGAAGACGGTTGTACTGACGGATCTCGTTAGTCTAGATATAGAAGACGGTTGTACACACAGAGCTCGTTAGTCTAGATATAGAAGACGGATCTCGTTAGTCTAGATATAGAAGACGGTTGTACAGACGGATCTCGTTAGTCTAGATATAGAAGACGGTTGTATAACGAGAGACCCGTTAGTCTAGATATAGAAGACGGTTGAATAACGAGAGACCTCGTTAGTCTAGATATAGAAGACGGTTGAATAACGAGAGATCTCGTTAGTCTAGATATAGAAGACGGTTGTACAGACGGATCTCGTTAGTCTAGATATAGAAGAGGGTTGTACAACGACGGATCTCGTTAGTCTAGATATAGAAGACGGTTGTACAGACGGATCTCGTTAGTCTAGATATAGAAGACGGTTGTACAGACGGATCTCGTTAGTCTAGATATAGAAGACGGTTCTACAGACGGATCTCGTTAGTGTAGATATAGAAGACGGTTGTATAACGAGAGATCTCGTTAGTCTAGATATAGAAGACGGTTGTACAGACGGATCTCGTTAGTCTAGATATAGAAGAGGGTTGTACAACGACGGATCTCGTTAGTCTAGATATAGAAGACGGTTGTACAGACGGATCTCGTTAGTCTAGATATAGAAGACGGTTCTACAGACGGATTTCGTTAGTCTAGATATAGAAGACGGTTGAATAACGAGAGACCTCGTTAGTCTAGATATAGAAGACGGTTGAATAACGAGAGATCTCGTTAGTCTAGATATAGAAGACGGTTGTACAGACGGATCTCGTTAGTCTAGATATAGAAGAGGGTTGTACAACGACGGATCTCGTTAGTCTAGATATAGAAGACGGTTGTACAGACGGATCTCGTTAGTCTAGATATAGAAGACGGTTCTACAGACGGATTTCGTTAGTCTAGATATAGAAGACGGGATGTATAAGGAGAGATCTCGTTAGTCTAGATATAGAAGACGGTTATACAGATGGTTCTCGTTAGTCTAGATATAGAAGACGGTTGTACAGACGGATCTCGGTAGTCTAGATATAGAAGACGGTTGTACAACGACGGATCTCGTTAGTCTAGATATAGAAGACGGCTGTACAGACGGATCTCGTTAGTCTAGATATAGAAGGCGGTTGTACAGACGCATCTCGTAAGTCCAGATATAGAAGACGGTTGTACAGACGGATCTCGTTAGTCTAGATATAGAAGACGGTTGTACAGACGGATCTCGTTAGTCTAGATATAGAAGAGGGTTGTATAACGAGAGATCTCGTTAGTCTAGATATAGAAGATGGTTGTACAGACGGATCTCGTTAGTCCAGATAAAGAAGACGGTTGTACTGACGGATCTCGTTAGTCTAGATATAGAAGACGGTTGTATAACGAGAGATCTCGTTAGTCTAGATATAGTCGACGGTTGTACAGACGGATCTCGTTAGTCTAGATATAGAAGACGGTTGTATAACGAGAGATCTCGTTAGTGTAGATATAAAAGACGGTTGTACAACGACGGATCTCGTTAGTCTAGATATAGAAGACGGTTGTACATCGACGGATCTCGTTAGTCTAGATATTGAAGACGTTTGTCCAAGGACGTATCTCGTTAGTCTAGATATAGATGACGGTTGTACAGACGGATCTCGTTAGTCTAGATATAGAAAACGGTTGTCTAACGAGAGACCCGTTAGTCTAGATATAGAAGACGGTTGTATAACGAGAGATGTCGTTAGTCTAGATATAGAAGACGGTTGTACAGACGGATCTCGTTAGTCTAGATATAGAAGACGGTTGTACAGACGGATCTCGTTAGTCTAGATATAGAAGACGGTTGTACAGACGGATCTCGTTAGTCTAGATATAGAAGACGGTTGTACAGACGGATCTCGTTAGTCTAGATATAGAAGACGGTTGTATAACGAGAGATCTCGTTAGTCTAGATATAGAAGACGGTTATACAGACGGATCTCGTTAGTCTAGATATAGAAGACGGTTATACAGACGGATTTCGTTAGTCTAGATATAGAAGACGGTTGAATATCGAGAGATCTCGTTAGTCTAGATATAGAAGACGGTTGTACAGACGGATCTCGTTAGTCTAGATATAGAAGACGGTTGTACAGACGGATCTCGTTAGTCTAGATATAGAAGACGGTTGTACAGACGGATCTCGTTAGTCTAGATATAGAAGACGGTTGTACAGACGGATCTCGTTAGTCTAGATATAGAAGACGGTTGTATAACGAGAGATCTCGTTAGTCTAGATATAGAAGACGGTTATACAGACGGATCTCGTTAGTCTAGATATAGAAGACGGTTATACAGACGGATTTCGTTAGTCTAGATATAGAAGACGGTTGAATATCGAGAGATCTCGTTAGTCTAGATATAGAAGACGGTTGTACAGACGGATCTCGTTAGTCTAGATATAGAAGACGGGATGTATAACGAGAGATCTCGTTAGTCTTGATATAGAAGACGGTTGTACAGACGGATCCCGTTAGTCTAGGTATAGAAGACGGTTGTACATCGAGAGATCTCGTTAGTCTAGATATAGAAAACGGTTGTACAGACGGTTCTCGTTAGTCTAGATATAGAAAACGGTTGTACAGACGGTTCTCGTTAGTCTAGATATAGAAGACGGTTGTACAGACGGATCTCGGTAGTCTAGATATAGAAGACGGTTGTACAGACGGATCTCGTTAGTCTAGATATAGAAGACGGGATGTATAACGAGAGATCTCGTTAGTCTAGATATAGAAGACGGTTGTACAGGCGGATCCCGTTAGTCTAGATATAGAAGACGGTTGTACATCGAGAGATCTCGTTAGTCTAGATATAGAAGACGGTTGTACAACGACGGATCTCGTTAGTCTAGATATAGAAGACGGTTGTACAGACCGATCTCGTTAGTCTAGATATTGAAGACGTTTGTCCAACGACGTATCTCGTTAGTCTAGATATAGAAAACTGTTGTACAGACGGATCTCGTTAGTCTAGATATAGAAGACGGTTGTACAGACGGATCTCGTTAGTCTAGATATAGAAGACGGTTGTATAACGAGAGATCTCGTTAGTCTAGATATAGAAGACGGTTGTATAACGAGAGATCTCGTTAGTCTAGATATAGAAGACGGTTGTATAACGAGAGATCTCGTTAGTCTAGATATAGAAGACGGTTGTATAACGAGAGATCTCGTTAGTCTAGATATAGAAGACGGTTGTATAACGAGAGATCTCGTTAGTCTAGATATAGAAGACGGTTGTATAACGAGAGATCTCGTTAGTCTAGATATAGAAGACGGTTGTATAACGAGAGATCTCGTTAGTCTAGATATAGAAGACGGTTGTACAGACGGATCTCGTTAGTCTAGATATAGAAGACGGTTGTATAACGAGAGACCCGTTAGTCTAGATATAGAAGACGGTTGTATAACGAGAGATGTCGTTAGTCTAGATATAGAAGACGGTTGTACAGACGGATCTCGTTAGTCTAGATATAGAAGACGGTTGCACAGACGGATCTCGTTAGTCTAGATATAGAAGACGGTTGTACAGACGGATCTCGTTAGTCTAGATATAGAAGAGGGTTGTACAACGACGGATCTCGTTAGTCTAGATATAGAAGACGGTTGTACAGACGGATCTCGTTAGTCTAGATATAGAAGACGGTTCTACAGACGGATTTCGTTAGTCTAGATATAGAAGACGGGATGTATAACGAGAGATCTCGTTAGTCTAGATATAGAAGACGGTTATACAGATGGTTCTCGTTAGTCTAGATATAGAAGACGGTTGTACAGACGGATCTCGGTATTCTAGATATAGAAGACGGTTGTACAACGACGGATCTCGTTAGTCTAGATATAGAAGACGGCTGTACAGACGGATCTCGTTAGTCTAGATATAGAAGGCGGTTGTACAGACGCATCTCGTAAGTCCAGATATAGAAGACGGTTGTACAGACGGATCTCGTTAGTCTAGATATAGAAGACGGTTGTACAGACGGATCTCGTTAGTCTAGATATAGAAGAGGGTTGTATAACGAGAGATCTCGTTAGTCTAGATATAGAAGATGGTTGTACAGACGGATCTCGTTAGTCCAGATAAAGAAGACGGTTGTACTGACGGATCTCGTTAGTCTAGATATAGAAGACGGTTGTACAGACGGATCTCGTTAGTCTAGACATAGAAGACGGTTGTACACACAGAGCTCGTTAGTCTAGATATAGAAGACGGATCTCGTTAGTCTAGATATAGAAGACGGTTGTACAGACGGATCTCGTTAGTCTAGATATAGAAGACGGGATGTATAACGAGAGATCTCGTTAGTCTAGATATAGAAGACGGTTGTACAGGCGGATCCCGTTAGTCTAGATATAGAAGACGGTTGTACATCGAGAGATCTCGTTAGTCTAGATATAGAAGACGGTTGTACAACGACGGTTCTCGTTAGTCTAGATATAGAAGACGGTTGTACAGACGGATCTCGTTAGTCTAGATATAGAAGACGGTTGTACAGACGGATCTCGTTAGTCTAGATATAGAAGACGGTTGTATAACGAGAGATCTCGTTAGTGTAGATATAAAAGACGGTTGTACAACGACGGATCTCGTTAGTCTAGATATAGAAGACGGTTGTATAACGAGAGATCTCGTTAGTCTAGATATAGAAGACGGTTGTACAGACGGATCTCGTTAGTCTAGATATAGAAGACGGTTGTATAACGAGAGACCCGTTAGTCTAGATATAGAAGACGGTTGTATAACGAGAGATCTCGTTAGTCTAGATATAGTCGACGGTTGTACAGACGGATCTCGTTAGTCTAGATATAGAAGACGGTTGTATAACGAGAGATCTCGTTAGTGTAGATATAAAAGACGGTTGTACAACGACGGATCTCGTTAGTCTAGATATAGAAGACGGTTGTACATCGACGGATCTCGTTAGTCTAGATATTGAAGACGTTTGTCCAAGGACGTATCTCGTTAGTCTAGATATAGATGACGGTTGTACAGACGTATCTCGTTAGTCTAGATATAGAAGACGGTTGTACAACGACGGATCTCGTTAGTCTAGATATAGAAGAGGGTTGTACAACAACGGATCTCGTTAGTCTAGATATAGAAGACGGTTGTATAACGAGAGATCTCGTTAGTCTAGATATAGAAGACGGTTGTATAACGAGAGATCTCGTTAGTCTAGATATAGAAGACGGTTGTACAGACGGATCTCGTTAGTCTAGATATAGAAGACGGTTGTATAACGAGAGATCTCGTTAGTGTAGATATAAAAGACGGTTGTACAACGAGAGATCTCGTTAGTGTAGATATAAAAGACGGTTGTACAACGACGGATCTCGTTAGTCTAGATATAGAAGACGGTTGTACAACGACGGATCTCGTTAGTCTAGATTTTGAAGACCTTTGTCCAAGGACGTATCTCGTTAGTCTAGATATAGATGACGGTTGTACAGACGTATCTCGTTAGTCTAGATATAGAAGACGGTTGTACAACGACGGATCTCGTTAGTCTAGATATAGAAGAGGGTTGTACAACAACGGATCTCGTTAGTCTAGATATAGAAGACGGTTGCGCAGACGGATCTCGTTAGTCTAGATATAGAAGACGGTTGTATAATGAGAGATCTCGTTAGTCTAGATATAGAAGACGGTTGTATAACGAGAGATCTCGTTAGTCTAGATATAGAAGACGGTTGTACAGGCGGATCTCGTTAGTCTAGATATAGAAGACGGTTGTATAACGAGAGACCCGTTAGTCTAGATATAGAAGACGGTTGTATAACGAGAGATCTCGATAGTCTAGATATAGAAGACGGTTGTACAGACGGATCTCGTTAGTCTAGATATAGAAGACGGTTGTATAACGAGAGATCTCGTTAGTGTAGATATAAAAGACGGTTGTACAACGACGGATCTCGTTAGTCTAGATATAGAAGACGGTTGAATAACGAGAGATCTCGTTATTCTAGATATAGAAGACGGTTGTACAGACGGATCTCGTTAGTCTAGATATAGAAGACGGTTGTACATCGACGGATCTCGTTAGTCTAGATATTGAAGACGTTTGTCCAAGGACGTATCTCGTTAGTCTAGATATAGATGACGGTTGTACAGACGGATCTCGTTAGTCTAGATATAGAAGACGGTTGTATAACGAGAGACCCGTTAGTCTAGATATAGAAGACGGTTGTATAACGAGAGATGTCGTTAGTCTAGATATAGAAGACGGTTGTACAGACGGATCTCGTTAGTCTAGATATAGAAGACGGTTGTACAGACGGATCTCGTTAGTCTAGATATAGAAGACGGTTGTACAGACGGATCTCGTTAGTCTAGATATAGAAGACGGTTGTACAGACGGATCTCGTTAGTCTAGATATAGAAGACGGTTGTATAACGAGAGATCTCGTTAGTCTAGATATAGAAGACGGTTATACAGACGGATCTCGTTAGTCTAGATATAGAAGACGGTTATACAGACGGATTTCGTTAGTCTAGATATAGAAGACGGTTGAATATCGAGAGATCTCGTTAGTCTAGATATAGAAGACGGTTGTACAGACGGATCTCGTTAGTCTAGATATAGAAGACGGGATGTATAACGAGAGATCTCGTTAGTCTTGATATAGAAGACGGTTGTACAGACGGATCCCGTTAGTCTAGGTATAGAAGACGGTTGTACATCGAGAGATCTCGTTAGTCTAGATATAGAAAACGGTTGTACAGACGGTTCTCGTTAGTCTAGATATAGAAAACGGTTGTACAGACGGTTCTCGTTAGTCTAGATATAGAAGACGGTTGTACAGACGGATCTCGGTAGTCTAGATATAGAAGACGGTTGTACAGACGGATCTCGTTAGTCTAGATATAGAAGACGGGATGTATAACGAGAGATCTCGTTAGTCTAGATATAGAAGACGGTTGTACAGGCGGATCCCGTTAGTCTAGATATAGAAGACGGTTGTACATCGAGAGATCTCGTTAGTCTAGATATAGAAGACGGTTGTACAACGACGGATCTCGTTAGTCTAGATATAGAAGACGGTTGTACAGACCGATCTCGTTAGTCTAGATATTGAAGACGTTTGTCCAACGACGTATCTCGTTAGTCTAGATATAGAAAACTGTTGTACAGACGGATCTCGTTAGTCTAGATATAGAAGACGGTTGTACAGACGGATCTCGTTAGTCTAGATATAGAAGACGGTTGTATAACGAGAGATCTCGTTAGTCTAGATATAGAAGACGGTTGTATAACGAGAGATCTCGTTAGTCTAGATATAGAAGACGGTTGTATAACGAGAGATCTCGTTAGTCTAGATATAGAAGACGGTTGTATAACGAGAGATCTCGTTAGTCTAGATATAGAAGACGGTTGTATAACGAGAGATCTCGTTAGTCTAGATATAGAAGACGGTTGTATAACGAGAGATCTCGTTAGTCTAGATATAGAAGACGGTTGTATAACGAGAGATCTCGTTAGTCTAGATATAGAAGACGGTTGTATAACGAGAGATCTCGTTAGTCTAGATATAGAAGACGGTTGTACAGACGGATCTCGTTAGTCTAGATATAGAAGACGGTTGTATAACGAGAGACCCGTTAGTCTAGATATAGAAGACGGTTGTATAACGAGAGATGTCGTTAGTCTAGATATAGAAGACGGTTGTACAGACGGATCTCGTTAGTCTAGATATAGAAGACGGTTGCACAGACGGATCTCGTTAGTCTAGATATAGAAGACGGTTGTACAGACGGATCTCGTTAGTCTAGATATAGAAGAGGGTTGTACAACGACGGATCTCGTTAGTCTAGATATAGAAGACGGTTGTACAGACGGATCTCGTTAGTCTAGATATAGAAGACGGTTCTACAGACGGATTTCGTTAGTCTAGATATAGAAGACGGGATGTATAACGAGAGATCTCGTTAGTCTAGATATAGAAGACGGTTATACAGATGGTTCTCGTTAGTCTAGATATAGAAGACGGTTGTACAGACGGATCTCGGTAGTCTAGATATAGAAGACGGTTGTACAACGACGGATCTCGTTAGTCTAGATATAGAAGACGGTTGCACAGACGGATCTCGTTAGTCTAGATATAGAAGACGGTTGTATAACGAGAGACCCGTTAGTCTAGATATAGAAGACGGTTGTATAACGAGAGATGTCGTTAGTCTAGATATAGAAGACGGTTGTACAGACGGATCTCGTTAGTCTAGATATAGAAGACGGTTGCACAGACGGATCTCGTTAGTCTTGATATAGAAGACGGTTGTACAGACGGATCCCGTTAGTCTAGGTATAGAAGACGGTTGTACATCGAGAGATCTCGTTAGTCTAGATATAGAAGGCGGTTGTACAGACGCATCTCGTAAGTCCAGATATAGAAGACGGTTGTACAGACGGATCTCGTTAGTCTAGATATAGAAGACGGTTGTACAGACGGATCTCGTTAGTCTAGATATAGAAGAGGGTTGTATAACGAGAGATCTCGTTAGTCTAGATATAGAAGATGGTTGTACAGACGGATCTCGTTAGTCCAGATAAAGAAGACGGTTGTACTGACGGATCTCGTTAGTCTAGATATAGAAGACGGTTGTACAGACGGATCTCGTTAGTCTAGACATAGAAGACGGTTGTACACACAGAGCTCGTTAGTCTAGATATAGAAGACGGATCTCGTTAGTCTAGATATAGAAGACGGTTGTACAGACGGATCTCGTTAGTCTAGATATAGAAGACGGTTGTATAACGAGAGACCCGTTAGTCTAGATATAGAAGACGGTTGAATAACGAGAGACCTCGTTAGTCTAGATATAGAAGACGGTTGAATAACGAGAGATCTCGTTAGTCTAGATATAGAAGACGGTTGTACAGACGGATCTCGTTAGTCTAGATATAGAAGAGGGTTGTACAACGACGGATCTCGTTAGTCTAGATATAGAAGACGGTTGTACAGACGGATCTCGTTAGTCTAGATATAGAAGACGGTTGTACAGACGGATCTCGTTAGTCTAGATATAGAAGACGGTTCTACAGACGGATCTCGTTAGTGTAGATATAGAAGACGGTTGTATAACGAGAGATCTCGTTAGTCTAGATATAGAAGACGGTTGTACAGACGGATCTCGTTAGTCTAGATATAGAAGAGGGTTGTACAACGACGGATCTCGTTAGTCTAGATATAGAAGACGGTTGTACAGACGGATCTCGTTAGTCTAGATATAGAAGACGGTTCTACAGACGGATTTCGTTAGTCTAGATATAGAAGACGGTTGAATAACGAGAGACCTCGTTAGTCTAGATATAGAAGACGGTTGAATAACGAGAGATCTCGTTAGTCTAGATATAGAAGACGGTTGTACAGACGGATCTCGTTAGTCTAGATATAGAAGAGGGTTGTACAACGACGGATCTCGTTAGTCTAGATATAGAAGACGGTTGTACAGACGGATCTCGTTAGTCTAGATATAGAAGACGGTTCTACAGACGGATTTCGTTAGTCTAGATATAGAAGACGGGATGTATAACGAGAGATCTCGTTAGTCTAGATATAGAAGACGGTTATACAGATGGTTCTCGTTAGTCTAGATATAGAAGACGGTTGTACAGACGGATCTCGGTAGTCTAGATATAGAAGACGGTTGTACAACGACGGATCTCGTTAGTCTAGATATAGAAGACGGCTGTACAGACGGATCTCGTTAGTCTAGATATAGAAGGCGGTTGTACAGACGCATCTCGTAAGTCCAGATATAGAAGACGGTTGTACAGACGGATCTCGTTAGTCTAGATATAGAAGACGGTTGTACAGACGGATCTCGTTAGTCTAGATATAGAAGAGGGTTGTATAACGAGAGATCTCGTTAGTCTAGATATAGAAGATGGTTGTACAGACGGATCTCGTTAGTCCAGATAAAGAAGACGGTTGTACTGACGGATCTCGTTAGTCTAGATATAGAAGACGGTTGTACAGACGGATCTCGTTAGTCTAGACATAGAAGACGGTTGTACACACAGAGCTCGTTAGTCTAGATATAGAAGACGGATCTCGTTAGTCTAGATATAGAAGACGGTTGTATAACGAGAGACCCGTTAGTCTAGATATAGAAGACGGTTGAATAACGAGAGACCTCGTTAGTCTAGATATAGAAGACGGTTGAATAACGAGAGATCTCGTTAGTCTAGATATAGAAGACGGTTGTACAGACGGATCTCGTTAGTCTAGATATAGAAGAGGGTTGTACAACGACGGATCTCGTTAGTCTAGATATAGAAGACGGTTGTACAGACGGATCTCGTTAGTCTAGATATAGAAGACGGTTGTACAGACGGATCTCGTTAGTCTAGATATAGAAGACGGTTGTACAGACGGATCTCGTTAGTCTAGATATAGAAGACGGTTGTATAACGAGAGATCTCGTTAGTCTAGATATAGAAGACGGTTATACAGACGGATCTCGTTAGTCTAGATATAGAAGACGGTTATACAGACGGATTTCGTTAGTCTAGATATAGAAGACGGTTGAATATCGAGAGATCTCGTTAGTCTAGATATAGAAGACGGTTGAATAACGAGAGACCTCGTTAGTCTAGATATAGAAGACGGTTGAATAACGAGAGATCTCGTTAGTCTAGATATAGAAGACGGTTGTACAGACGGATCTCGTTAGTCTAGATATAGAAGACGGTTCTACAGACGGATTTCGTTAGTCTAGATATAGAAGACGGTTGTATAACGAGAGATCTCGTTATTCTAGATATAGAAGAGGGTTGTATAACGAGAGATCTCGTTAGTCTAGATATAGAAGATGGTTGTACAGACGGATCTCGTTAGTCCAGATAAAGAAGACGGTTGTACAGACCGATCTCGTTAGTCTAGATATAGAAGACGGTTGTACAGACGGATCTCGTTAGTCTAGATATAGAAGACGGGATGTATAACGAGAGATCTCGTTAGTCTTGATATAGAAGACGGTTGTACAGACGGATCCCGTTAGTCTAGGTATAGAAGACGGTTGTACATCGAGAGATCTCGTTAGTCTAGATATAGAAAACGGTTGTACAGACGGTTCTCGTTAGTCTAGATATAGAAGACCTTTGTCCAAGGACGTATCTCGTTAGTCTAGATATAGATGACGGTTGTACAGACGTATCTCGTTAGTCTAGATATAGAAGACGGTTGTACAACGACGGATCTCGTTAGTCTAGATATAGAAGAGGGTTGTACAACAACGGATCTCGTTAGTCTAGATATAGAAGACGGTTGCGCAGACGGATCTCGTTAGTCTAGATATAGAAGACGGTTGTATAATGAGAGATCTCGTTAGTCTAGATATAGAAGACGGTTGTACAGACGGATCTCGTTAGTCTAGATATAGAAGACGGTTGTACAGACGGATCTCGTTAGTCTAGATATAGAAGACGGTTGTATAACGAGAGATCTCGTTAGTCTAGATATAGAAGACGGTTGTACAGACGGATCTCGTTAGTCTAGATATAGAAGACGGTTGTACAGACGGATCTCGTTAGTCTAGATATAGAAGACGGTTGTATAACGAGAGATCTCGTTAGTCTAGATATAGAAGACGGTTATACAGACGGATCTCGTTAGTCTAGATATAGAAGACGGTTGTACAGACGGATCTCGTTAGTCTAGATATAGAAGACGGTTGTACAGACGGATCTCGTTAGTCTAGATATAGAAGACGGTTGTATAACGAGAGATCTCGTTAGTGTAGATATAAAAGACGGTTGTACAACGACGGATCTCGTTAGTCTAGATATAGAAGACGGTTGTACAGACGGATCTCGTTAGTCTAGATATAGAAGACGGTTGTACAGACGGATCTCGTTAGTCTAGATATAGAAGACGGTTGTACAGACGGATCTCGTTAGTCTAGATATAGAAGACGGTTGTACAGACGGATCTCGTTAGTCTAGATATAGAAGACGGTTGTATAACGAGAGATCTCGTTAGTCTAGATATAGAAGACGGTTGTATAGACGGATCTCGTTAGTCTAGATATAGAAGAGGGTTGTACAACGACGGATCTCGTTAGTCTAGATATAGAAGGCGGTTGTACAGACGGATCCCGTTAGTCTAGATATAGAAGACGGTTGTACAACGACGGATCACGTTAGTCTAGATATTGAAGACGTTTGTCCAAGGACGTATCTCGTTAGTCTAGATATAGATGACGGATGTACAGACGGATCTCGTTAGTCTAGACATAGAAGACGGTTGTACAGACAGAGCTCGTTAGTCTAGATATAGAAGACGGATCTCGTTAGTCTAGATATAGAAGACGGTTGTACAGACGGATCTCGTTAGTCTAGATATAGAAGACGGTTGTACAGACGGATCTCGTTAGTCTAGATATAGAAGACGGTTGTACAGACGGATCTCGTTAGTCTAGATATAGAAGACGGTTGTATAACGAGAGATCTCGTTAGTGTAGATATAAAAGACGGTTGTACAACGACGGATCTCGTTAGTCTAGATATAGAAGACGGTTGTACAGACGGATCTCGTTAGTCTAGATATAGAAGACGGTTGTACAGACGGATCTCGTTAGTCTAGATATAGAAGACGGTTGTATAACGAGAGATCTCGTTAGTGTAGATATAAAAGACGGTTGTACAACGACGGATCTCGTTAGTCTAGATATAGAAGACGGTTGTATAACGAGAGATCTCGTTAGTCTAGATATAGAAGACGGTTGTACAGACGGATCTCGTTAGTCTAGATATAGAAGACGGTTGTATAACGAGAGACCCGTTAGTCTAGATATAGAAGACGGTTGTATAACGAGAGATCTCGTTAGTCTAGATATAGTCGACGGTTGTACAGACGGATCTCGTTAGTCTAGATATAGAAGACGGTTGTATAACGAGAGATCTCGTTAGTGTAGATATAAAAGACGGTTGTACAACGACGGATCTCGTTAGTCTAGATATAGAAGACGGTTGTACATCGACGGATCTCGTTAGTCTAGATATTGAAGACGTTTGTCCAAGGACGTATCTCGTTAGTCTAGATATAGATGACGGTTGTACAGACGTATCTCGTTAGTCTAGATATAGAAGACGGTTGTACAACGACGGATCTCGTTAGTCTAGATATAGAAGAGGGTTGTACAACAACGGATCTCGTTAGTCTAGATATAGAAGACGGTTGTATAACGAGAGATCTCGTTAGTCTAGATATAGAAGACGGTTGTATAACGAGAGATCTCGTTAGTCTAGATATAGAAGACGGTTGTACAGACGGATCTCGTTAGTCTAGATATAGAAGACGGTTGTATAACGAGAGATCTCGTTAGTGTAGATATAAAAGACGGTTGTACAACGAGAGATCTCGTTAGTGTAGATATAAAAGACGGTTGTACAACGACGGATCTCGTTAGTCTAGATATAGAAGACGGTTGTACAACGACGGATCTCGTTAGTCTAGATTTTGAAGACCTTTGTCCAAGGACGTATCTCGTTAGTCTAGATATAGATGACGGTTGTACAGACGTATCTCGTTAGTCTAGATATAGAAGACGGTTGTACAACGACGGATCTCGTTAGTCTAGATATAGAAGAGGGTTGTACAACAACGGATCTCGTTAGTCTAGATATAGAAGACGGTTGCGCAGACGGATCTCGTTAGTCTAGATATAGAAGACGGTTGTATAATGAGAGATCTCGTTAGTCTAGATATAGAAGACGGTTGTATAACGAGAGATCTCGTTAGTCTAGATATAGAAGACGGTTGTACAGGCGGATCTCGTTAGTCTAGATATAGAAGACGGTTGTATAACGAGAGACCCGTTAGTCTAGATATAGAAGACGGTTGTATAACGAGAGATCTCGATAGTCTAGATATAGAAGACGGTTGTACAGACGGATCTCGTTAGTCTAGATATAGAAGACGGTTGTATAACGAGAGATTTCGTTAGTGTAGATATAAAAGACGGTTGTACAACGACGGATCTCGTTAGTCTAGATATAGAAGACGGTTGAATAACGAGAGATCTCGTTATTCTAGATATAGAAGACGGTTGTACAGACGGATCTCGTTAGTCTAGATATAGGAGACGGTTGTACAGACGGATCTCGTTAGTCTACATATAGAAGGCGGTTGTATAGACGGATCTCGTTAGTCTAGATATAGAAGAGGGTTGTACAACGACGGATCTCGTTAGTCTAGATATAGAAGACGGTTGTACAGACGGATCTCGTTAGTCTAGATATAGAAGACGGTTCTACAGACGGATCTCGTTAGTCTAGATATAGAAGACGGTTGTACAGACGGATCTCGTTAGTCTAGATATAGAAGACGGTTGTATAACGAGAGATCTCGTTAGTCTAGATATAGAAGACGGTTATACAGGCGGATCTCGTTAGTCTAGATATAGAAGACGGTTATACAGACGGATTTCGTTAGTCTAGATATAGGAGACGGTTGAATATCGAGAGATCTCGTTAGTCTAGATATAGAAGACGGTTGAATAACGAGAGACCTCGTTAGTCTAGATATAGAAGACGGTTGAATAACGAGAGATCTCGTTAGTCTAGATATAGAAGACGGTTGTACAGACAGATCTCGTTAGTCTAGATATAGAAGACAGTTGTACAGATGGATCTCGTTAGTCTAGATATAGAAGACGGTTGTACAGACGGATCTCGTTAGTCTAGATATAGAAGGCGGTTGTATAGACGGATCTCGTTAGTCTAGATATAGAAGAGGGTTGTAGAACGACGGATCTCGTTAGTCTAGATATAGAAGACGGTTGTACAGACGGATCTCGTTAGTCTAGATATAGAAGACGGTTCTACAGACGGATTTCGTTAGTCTAGATATAGAAGACGGTTGTACAACGACGGATCTCGTTAGTCTAGATATTGAAGACGTTTGTCCAAGGACGTATCTCGTTAGTCTAGATATAGAAGACTGTTGTACAGACGGATCTCGTTAGTCTAGATATAGAAGACGGTTGTACAGACGGATCTCGTTAGTCTAGATATAGAAGACGGGATGTATAACGAGAGATCTCGTTAGTCTAGATATAGAAGACGGTTGTACAGGCGGATCCCGTTAGTCTAGATATAGAAGACGGTTGTACAGACGGATCTCGTTAGTCTAGATATAGAAGACGGTTGTATAACGAGAGATCTCGTTAGTCTAGATATAGAAGACGGTTGTATAACGAGAGATCTCGTTAGTCTAGATATAGAAGACGGTTGTATAACGAGAGATCTCGTTAGTCTAGATATAGAAGACGGTTGTATAACGAGAGATCTCGTTAGTCTAGATATAGAAGACGGTTGTATAACGAGAGATCTCGTTAGTCTAGATATAGAAGACGGTTGTATAACGAGAGATCTCGTTAGTCTAGATATAGAAGACGGTTGTATAACGAGAGATCTCGTTAGTCTAGATATAGAAGACGGTTGTACAGACGGATCTCGTTAGTCTAGATATAGAAGACGGTTGTATAACGAGAGACCCGTTAGTCTAGATATAGAAGACGGTTGTATAACGAGAGATGTCGTTAGTCTAGATATAGAAGACGGTTGTGCAGACGGATCTCGTTAGTCTAGATATAGATGACGGTTGTACAGACGGTTCTCGTTAGTCTAGATATAGAAGACGGTTGTACAGACGGATCTCGGTAGTCTAGATATAGAAGACGGTTGTACAGACGGATCTCGTTAGTCTAGATATAGAAGACGGTTGTATAACGAGAGACCCGTTAGTCTAGATATAGAAGACGGTTGTATAACGAGAGACCCGTTAGTCTAGATATAGAAGACGGTTGTATAACGAGAGATGTCGTTAGTCTAGATATAGAAGACGGTTGTACAGACGGATCTCGTTAGTCTAGATATAGATGACGGTTGTACAGACGGTTCTCGTTAGTCTAGATATAGAAGACGGTTGTACAGACGGATCTCGGTAGTCTAGATATAGAAGACGGTTGTACAGACGGATCTCGTTAGTCTAGATATAGAAGACGGTTGTATAACGAGAGACCCGTTAGTCTAGATATAGAAGACGGTTGTATAACGAGAGATGTCGTTAGTCTAGATATAGAAGACGGTTGTACAGACGGATCTCGTTAGTCTAGATATAGAAGACGGTTGTACAGACGGATCTCGTTAGTCTAGATATAGAAGACGGTTGTACAGACGGATCTCGTTAGTCTAGATATAGAAGACGGTTGTACATCGACGGATCTCGTTAGTCTAGATATTGAAGACGTTTGTCCAAGGACGTATCTCGTTAGTCTAGATATAGATGACGGTTGTACAGACGGTTCTCGTTAGTCTAGATATAGAAGACGGTTGTACAGACGGATCTCGGTAGTCTAGATATAGAAGACGGTTGTACAGACGGATCTCGTTAGTCTAGATATAGAAGACGGGATGTATAACGAGAGATCTCGTTAGTCTAGATATAGAAGACGGTTGTACAGGCGGATCCCGTTAGTCTAGATATAGAAGACGGTTGTACTTCGAGAGATCTCGTTAGTCTAGATATAGAAGACGGTTGTACAACGACGGATCTCGTTAGTCTAGATATAGAAGACGGTTGTACAGACCGATCTCGTTAGTCTAGATATTGAAGACGTTTGTCCAACGAAGTATCTCGTTAGTCTAGATATAGAAAACTGTTGTACAGACGGATCTCGTTAGTCTAGATATAGAAGACGGTTGTACAGACGGATCTCGTTAGTCTAGATATAGAAGACGGTTGTATAACGAGAGATCTCGTTAGTCTAGATATAGAAGACGGTTGTATAACGAGAGATCTCGTTAGTCTAGATATAGAAGACGGTTGTACAGACCGATCTCGTTAGTCTAGATATAGAAAACGGTTGTACAGACGGTTCTCGTTAGTCTAGATATAGAAGACGGTTGTACAGACGGATCTCGGTAGTCTAGATATAGAAGACGGTTGTATAACGAGAGATCTCGTTAGTCTAGATATAGAAGACGGTTGTACAGACGGATCTCGTTAGTCTAGATATAGAAGACGGTTATACAGACGGATTTCGTTAGTCTAGATATAGAAGACGGTTGAATATCGAGAGATCTCGTTAGTCTAGATATAGAAGACGGTTGAATAACGAGAGACCTCGTTAGTCTAGATATAGAAGACGGGATGTATAACGAGAGATCTCGTTAGTCTAGATATAGAAGACGGTTGTACAGGCGGATCCCGTTAGTCTAGATATAGAAGACGGTTGTACATCGAGAGATCTCGTTAGTCTAGATATAGAAGACGGTTGTACAACGACGGATCTCGTTAGTCTAGATATAGAAGACGGTTGTACAGACCGATCTCGTTAGTCTAGATATTGAAGACGTTTGTCCAACGACGTATCTTGTTAGTCTAGATATAGAAAACTGTTGTACAGACGGATCTCGTTAGTCTAGATATAGAAGAGGGTTGTACAGACGGATCTCGTTAGTCTAGATATAGAAGACGGTTGTATAACGAGAGATCTCGTTAGTCTAGATATAGAAGACGGTTGTATAGACGGATCTCGTTAGTCTAGATATAGAAGAGGGTTGTACAACGACGGATCTCGTTAGTCTAGATATAGAAGGCGGTTGTACAGACGGATCCCGTTAGTCTAGATATAGAAGACGGTTGTACAACGACGGATCACGTTAGTCTAGATATTGAAGACGTTTGTCCAAGGACGTATCTCGTTAGTCTAGATATAGATGACGGATGTACAGACGGATCTCGTTAGTCTAGACATAGAAGACGGTTGTACAGACAGAGCTCGTTAGTCTAGATATAGAAGACGGATCTCGTTAGTCTAGATATAGAAGACGGTTGTACAGACGGATCTCGTTAGTCTAGATATAGAAGACGGTTGTACAGACGGATCTCGTTAGTCTAGATATAGAAGACGGTTGTATAACGAGAGATCTCGTTAGTGTAGATATAAAAGACGGTTGTACAACGACGGATCTCGTTAGTCTAGATATAGAAGACGGTTGTACAGACGGATCTCGTTAGTCTAGATATAGAAGACGGTTGTACAGACGGATCTCGTTAGTCTAGATATAGAAGACGGTTGTATAACGAGAGATCTCGTTAGTGTAGATATAAAAGACGGTTGTACAACGACGGATCTCGTTAGTCTAGATATAGAAGACGGTTGTACAGACGGATCTCGTTAGTCTAGATATAGAAGACGGTTGTACAGACGGATCTCGTTAGTCTAGATATAGAAGACGGTTGTACAGACGGATCTCGTTAGTCTAGATATAGAAGACGGTTGTATAACGAGAGATCTCGTTAGTCTAGATATAGAAGACGGTTGTATAGACGGATCTCGTTAGTCTAGATATAGAAGAGGGTTGTACAACGACGGATCTCGTTAGTCTAGATATAGAAGGCGGTTGTACAGACGGATCCCGTTAGTCTAGATATAGAAGACGGTTGTATAACGAGAGATCTCGTTAGTCTAGATATAGTCGACGGTTGTACAGACGGATCTCGTTAGTCTAGATATAGAAGACGGTTGTATAACGAGAGATCTCGTTAGTCTAGATATAGAAGACGGTTGTATAACGAGAGATCTCGTTAGTCTAGATATAGAAGACGGTTGTATAACGAGAGATCTCGTTAGTCTAGATATAGAAGACGGTTGTACAGACGGATCTCGTTAGTCTAGATATAGAAGACGGTTGTATAACGAGAGATCTCGTTAGTGTAGATATAAAAGACGGTTGTACAACGAGAGATCTCGTTAGTGTAGATATAAAAGACGGTTGTACAACGACGGATCTCGTTAGTCTAGATATAGAAGACGGTTGTACAACGACGGATCTCGTTAGTCTAGATATAGAAGACGGTTGTACAGACGGATCTCGTTAGTCTAGATATAGAAGACGGTTCTACAGACGGATTTCGTTAGTCTAGATATAGAAGACGGTTGTACAGACGGATCTCGTTAGTCTAGATATAGAAGACGGTTGTATAACGAGAGATCTCGTTAGTCTAGATATAGAAGACGGTTGTATAGACGGATCTCGTTAGTCTAGATATAGAAGAGGGTTGTACAACGACGGATCTCGTTAGTCTAGATATAGAAGGCGGTTGTACAGACGGATCCCGTTAGTCTAGATATAGAAGACGGTTGTACAACGACGGATCACGTTAGTCTAGATATTGAAGACGTTTGTCCAAGGACGTATCTCGTTAGTCTAGATATAGATGACGGATGTACAGACGGATCTCGTTAGTCTAGACATAGAAGACGGTTGTACAGACAGAGCTCGTTAGTCTAGATATAGAAGACGGATCTCGTTAGTCTAGATATAGAAGACGGTTGTACAGACGGATCTCGTTAGTCTAGATATAGAAGACGGTTGTACAGACGGATCTCGTTAGTCTAGATATAGAAGACGGTTGTATAACGAGAGATCTCGTTAGTGTAGATATAAAAGACGGTTGTACAACGACGGATCTCGTTAGTCTAGATATAGAAGACGGTTGTACAGACGGATCTCGTTAGTCTAGATATAGAAGACGGTTGTACAGACGGATCTCGTTAGTCTAGATATAGAAGACGGTTGTATAACGAGAGATCTCGTTAGTGTAGATATAAAAGACGGTTGTACAACGACGGATCTCGTTAGTCTAGATATAGAAGACGGTTGTATAACGAGAGATCTCGTTAGTCTAGATATAGAAGACGGTTGTACAGACGGATCTCGTTAGTCTAGATATAGAAGACGGTTGTATAACGAGAGACCCGTTAGTCTAGATATAGAAGACGGTTGTATAACGAGAGATCTCGTTAGTCTAGATATAGTCGACGGTTGTACAGACGGATCTCGTTAGTCTAGATATAGAAGACGGTTGTATAACGAGAGATCTCGTTAGTGTAGATATAAAAGACGGTTGTACAACGACGGATCTCGTTAGTCTAGATATAGAAGACGGTTGTACATCGACGGATCTCGTTAGTCTAGATATTGAAGACGTTTGTCCAAGGACGTATCTCGTTAGTCTAGATATAGATGACGGTTGTACAGACGTATCTCGTTAGTCTAGATATAGAAGACGGTTGTACAACGACGGATCTCGTTAGTCTAGATATAGAAGAGGGTTGTACAACAACGGATCTCGTTAGTCTAGATATAGAAGACGGTTGTATAACGAGAGATCTCGTTAGTCTAGATATAGAAGACGGTTGTATAACGAGAGATCTCGTTAGTCTAGATATAGAAGACGGTTGTACAGACGGATCTCGTTAGTCTAGATATAGAAGACGGTTGTATAACGAGAGATCTCGTTAGTGTAGATATAAAAGACGGTTGTACAACGAGAGATCTCGTTAGTGTAGATATAAAAGACGGTTGTACAACGACGGATCTCGTTAGTCTAGATATAGAAGACGGTTGTACAACGACGGATCTCGTTAGTCTAGATTTTGAAGACCTTTGTCCAAGGACGTATCTCGTTAGTCTAGATATAGATGACGGTTGTACAGACGTATCTCGTTAGTCTAGATATAGAAGACGGTTGTACAACGACGGATCTCGTTAGTCTAGATATAGAAGAGGGTTGTACAACAACGGATCTCGTTAGTCTAGATATAGAAGACGGTTGCGCAGACGGATCTCGTTAGTCTAGATATAGAAGACGGTTGTATAATGAGAGATCTCGTTAGTCTAGATATAGAAGACGGTTGTATAACGAGAGATCTCGTTAGTCTAGATATAGAAGACGGTTGTACAGGCGGATCTCGTTAGTCTAGATATAGAAGACGGTTGTATAACGAGAGACCCGTTAGTCTAGATATAGAAGACGGTTGTATAACGAGAGATCTCGATAGTCTAGATATAGAAGACGGTTGTACAGACGGATCTCGTTAGTCTAGATATAGAAGACGGTTGTATAACGAGAGATCTCGTTAGTGTAGATATAAAAGACGGTTGTACAACGACGGATCTCGTTAGTCTAGATATAGAAGACGGTTGAATAACGAGAGATCTCGTTATTCTAGATATAGAAGACGGTTGTACAGACGGATCTCGTTAGTCTAGATATAGGAGACGGTTGTACAGACGGATCTCGTTAGTCTAGATATAGAAGGCGGTTGTATAGACGGATCTCGTTAGTCTAGATATAGAAGAGGGTTGTACAACGACGGATCTCGTTAGTCTAGATATAGAAGACGGTTGTACAGACGGATCTCGTTAGTCTAGATATAGAAGACGGTTCTACAGACGGATCTCGTTAGTCTAGATATAGAAGACGGTTGTACAGACGGATCTCGTTAGTCTAGATATAGAAGACGGTTGTATAACGAGAGATCTCGTTAGTCTAGATATAGAAGACGGTTATACAGGCGGATCTCGTTAGTCTAGATATAGAAGACGGTTATACAGACGGATTTCGTTAGTCTAGATATAGGAGACGGTTGAATATCGAGAGATCTCGTTAGTCTAGATATAGAAGACGGTTGAATAACGAGAGACCTCGTTAGTCTAGATATAGAAGACGGTTGAATAACGAGAGATCTCGTTAGTCTAGATATAGAAGACGGTTGTACAGACAGATCTCGTTAGTCTAGATATAGAAGACAGTTGTACAGATGGATCTCGTTAGTCTAGATATAGAAGACGGTTGTACAGACGGATCTCGTTAGTCTAGATATAGAAGGCGGTTGTATAGACGGATCTCGTTAGTCTAGATATAGAAGAGGGTTGTAGAACGACGGATCTCGTTAGTCTAGATATAGAAGACGGTTGTACAGACGGATCTCGTTAGTCTAGATATAGAAGACGGTTCTACAGACGGATTTCGTTAGTCTAGATATAGAAGACGGTTGTACAACGACGGATCTCGTTAGTCTAGATATTGAAGACGTTTGTCCAAGGACGTATCTCGTTAGTCTAGATATAGAAGACTGTTGTACAGACGGATCTCGTTAGTCTAGATATAGAAGACGGTTGTACAGACGGATCTCGTTAGTCTAGATATAGAAGACGGGATGTATAACGAGAGATCTCGTTAGTCTAGATATAGAAGACGGTTGTACAGGCGGATCCCGTTAGTCTAGATATAGAAGACGGTTGTACAGACGGATCTCGTTAGTCTAGATATAGAAGACGGTTGTATAACGAGAGATCTCGTTAGTCTAGATATAGAAGACGGTTGTATAACGAGAGATCTCGTTAGTCTAGATATAGAAGACGGTTGTATAACGAGAGATCTCGTTAGTCTAGATATAGAAGACGGTTGTATAACGAGAGATCTCGTTAGTCTAGATATAGAAGACGGTTGTATAACGAGAGATCTCGTTAGTCTAGATATAGAAGACGGTTGTATAACGAGAGATCTCGTTAGTCTAGATATAGAAGACGGTTGTATAACGAGAGATCTCGTTAGTCTAGATATAGAAGACGGTTGTACAGACGGATCTCGTTAGTCTAGATATAGAAGACGGTTGTATAACGAGAGACCCGTTAGTCTAGATATAGAAGACGGTTGTATAACGAGAGATGTCGTTAGTCTAGATATAGAAGACGGTTGTACAGACGGATCTCGTTAGTCTAGATATAGATGACGGTTGTACAGACGGTTCTCGTTAGTCTAGATATAGAAGACGGTTGTACAGACGGATCTCGGTAGTCTAGATATAGAAGACGGTTGTACAGACGGATCTCGTTAGTCTAGATATAGAAGACGGTTGTATAACGAGAGACCCGTTAGTCTAGATATAGAAGACGGTTGTATAACGAGAGATGTCGTTAGTCTAGATATAGAAGACGGTTGTATAACGAGAGATCTCGTTAGTCTAGATATAGAAGACGGTTGTACAGACGGATCTCGTTAGTCTAGATATAGAAGACGGTTGTATAACGAGAGACCCGTTAGTCTAGATATAGAAGACGGTTGTATAACGAGAGATGTCGTTAGTCTAGATATAGAAGACGGTTGTACAGACGGATCTCGTTAGTCTAGATATAGATGACGGTTGTACAGACGGTTCTCGTTAGTCTAGATATAGAAGACGGTTGTACAGACGGATCTCGGTAGTCTAGATATAGAAGACGGTTGTACAGACGGATCTCGTTAGTCTAGATATAGAAGACGGTTGTACAGACGGATCTCGTTAGTCTAGATATAGAAGACGGTTGTACAGACGGATCTCGTTAGTCTAGATATAGAAGACGGTTGTACAGACGGATCTCGTTAGTCTAGATATAGAAGACGGTTGTACATCGACGGATCTCGTTAGTCTAGATATTGAAGACGTTTGTCCAAGGACGTATCTCGTTAGTCTAGATATAGATGACGGTTGTACAGACGGTTCTCGTTAGTCTAGATATAGAAGACGGTTGTACAGACGGATCTCGGTAGTCTAGATATAGAAGACGGTTGTACAGACGGATCTCGTTAGTCTAGATATAGAAGACGGGATGTATAACGAGAGATCTCGTTAGTCTAGATATAGAAGACGGTTGTACAGGCGGATCCCGTTAGTCTAGATATAGAAGACGGTTGTACATCGAGAGATCTCGTTAGTCTAGATATAGAAGACGGTTGTACAACGACGGATCTCGTTAGTCTAGATATAGAAGACGGTTGTACAGACCGATCTCGTTAGTCTAGATATTGAAGACGTTTGTCCAACGACGTATCTCGTTAGTCTAGATATAGAAAACTGTTGTACAGACGGATCTCGTTAGTCTAGATATAGAAGACGGTTGTACAGACGGATCTCGTTAGTCTAGATATAGAAGACGGTTGTATAACGAGAGATCTCGTTAGTCTAGATATAGAAGACGGTTGTATAACGAGAGATCTCGTTAGTCTAGATATAGAAGACGGTTGTACAGACCGATCTCGTTAGTCTAGATATAGAAAACGGTTGTACAGACGGTTCTCGTTAGTCTAGATATAGAAGACGGTTGTACAGACGGATCTCGGTAGTCTAGATATAGAAGACGGTTGTATAACGAGAGATCTCGTTAGTCTAGATATAGAAGACGGTTGTACAGACGGATCCCGTTAGTCTAGATATAGAAGACGGTTATACAGACGGATTTCGTTAGTCTAGATATAGAAGACGGTTGAATATCGAGAGATCTCGTTAGTCTAGATATAGAAGACGGTTGAATAACGAGACCTCGTTAGTCTAGATATAGAAGACGGGATGTATAACGAGAGATCTCGTTAGTCTAGATATAGAAGACGGTTGTACAGGCGGATCCCGTTAGTCTAGATATAGAAGACGGTTGTACATCGAGAGATCTCGTTAGTCTAGATATAGAAGACGGTTGTACAACGACGGATCTCGTTAGTCTAGATATAGAAGACGGTTGTACAGACCGATCTCGTTAGTCTAGATATTGAAGACGTTTGTCCAACGACGTATCTTGTTAGTCTAGATATAGAAAACTGTTGTACAGACGGATCTCGTTAGTCTAGATATAGAAGAGGGTTGTACAGACGGATCTCGTTAGTCTAGATATAGAAGACGGTTGTATAACGAGAGATCTCGTTAGTCTAGATATAGAAGACGGTTGTATAGACGGATCTCGTTAGTCTAGATATAGAAGAGGGTTGTACAACGACGGATCTCGTTAGTCTAGATATAGAAGGCGGTTGTACAGACGGATCCCGTTAGTCTAGATATAGAAGACGGTTGTACAACGACGGATCACGTTAGTCTAGATATTGAAGACGTTTGTCCAAGGACGTATCTCGTTAGTCTAGATATAGATGACGGATGTACAGACGGATCTCGTTAGTCTAGACATAGAAGACGGTTGTACAGACAGAGCTCGTTAGTCTAGATATAGAAGACGGATCTCGTTAGTCTAGATATAGAAGACGGTTGTACAGACGGATCTCGTTAGTCTAGATATAGAAGACGGTTGTACAGACGGATCTCGTTAGTCTAGATATAGAAGACGGTTGTATAACGAGAGATCTCGTTAGTGTAGATATAAAAGACGGTTGTACAACGACGGATCTCGTTAGTCTAGATATAGAAGACGGTGGTACAGACGGATCTCGTTAGTCTAGATATAGAAGACGGTTGTACAGACGGATCTCGTTAGTCTAGATATAGAAGACGGTTGTATAACGAGAGATCTCGTTAGTGTAGATATAAAAGACGGTTGTACAACGACGGATCTCGTTAGTCTAGATATAGAAGACGGTTGTACAGACGGATCTCGTTAGTCTAGATATAGAAGACGGTTGTACAGACGGATCTCGTTAGTCTAGATATAGAAGACGGTTGTACAGACGGATCTCGTTAGTCTAGATATAGAAGACGGTTGTATAACGAGAGATCTCGTTAGTCTAGATATAGAAGACGGTTGTATAGACGGATCTCGTTAGTCTAGATATAGAAGAGGGTTGTACAACGACGGATCTCGTTAGTCTAGATATAGAAGGCGGTTGTACAGACGGATCCCGTTAGTCTAGATATAGAAGACGGTTGTACAACGACGGATCACGTTAGTCTAGATATTGAAGACGTTTGTCCAAGGACGTATCTCGTTAGTCTAGATATAGATGACGGATGTACAGACGGATCTCGTTAGTCTAGACATAGAAGACGGTTGTACAGACAGAGCTCGTTAGTCTAGATATAGAAGACGGATCTCGTTAGTCTAGATATAGAAGACGGTTGTACAGACGGATCTCGTTAGTCTAGATATAGAAGACGGTTGTACAGACGGATCTCGTTAGTCTAGATATAGAAGACGGTTGTATAACGAGAGATCTCGTTAGTGTAGATATAAAAGACGGTTGTACAACGACGGATCTCGTTAGTCTAGATATAGAAGACGGTTGTACAGACGGATCTCGTTAGTCTAGATATAGAAGACGGTTGTACAGACGGATCTCGTTAGTCTAGATATAGAAGACGGTTGTATAACGAGAGATCTCGTTAGTGTAGATATAAAAGACGGTTGTACAACGACGGATCTCGTTAGTCTAGATATAGAAGACGGTTGTACAGACGGATCTCGTTAGTCTAGATATAGAAGACGGTTGTACAGACGGACCTCGTTAGTCTAGATATAGAAGACGGTTGTACAGACGGATCTCGTTAGTCTAGATATAGAAGACGGTTGTATAACGAGAGATCTCGTTAGTCTAGATATAGAAGACGGTTGTATAACGAGAGATCTCGTTAGTCTAGATATAGAAGACGGTTGTACAGACGGATCTCGTTAGTCTAGATATAGAAGACGGTTGTATAACGAGAGATCTCGTTAGTCTAGATATAGAAGACGGTTGTATAACGAGAGATCTCGTTAGTCTAGATATAGAAGACGGTTGTATAACGAGAGATCTCGTTAGTCTAGATATAGAAGACGGTTGTATAACGAGAGATCTCGTTAGTCTAGATATAGAAGACGGTTGTATAACGAGAGATCTCGTTAGTCTAGATATAGAAGACGGTTGTACAGACGGATCTCGTTAGTCTAGATATAGAAGACGGTTGTATAACGAGAGACCCGTTAGTCTAGATATAGAAGACGGTTGTATAACGAGAGATGTCGTTTGTCTAGATATAGAAGACGGTTGTACAGACGGATCTCGTTAGTCTAGATATAGATGACGGTTGTACAGACGGTTCTCGTTAGTCTAGATATAGAAGACGGTTGTACAGACGGATCTCGGTAGTCTAGATATAGAAGACGGTTGTACAGACGGATCTCGTTAGTCTAGATATAGAAGACGGTTGTATAACGAGAGACCCGTTAGTCTAGATATAGAAGACGGTTGTATAACGAGAGATGTCGTTAGTCTAGATATAGAAGACGGTTGTATAACGAGAGATCTCGTTAGTCTAGATATAGAAGACGGTTGTACAGACGGATCTCGTTAGTCTAGATATAGAAGACGGTTGTATAACGAGAGACCCGTTAGTCTAGATATAGAAGACGGTTGTATAACGAGAGATGTCGTTAGTCTAGATATAGAAGACGGTTGTACAGACGGATCTCGTTAGTCTAGATATAGATGACGGTTGTACAGACGGTTCTCGTTAGTCTAGATATAGAAGACGGTTGTACAGACGGATCTCGGTAGTCTAGATATAGAAGACGGTTGTACAGACGGATCTCGTTAGTCTAGATATAGAAGACGGTTGTACAGACGGATCTCGTTAGTCTAGATATAGAAGACGGTTGTACAGACGGATCTCGTTAGTCTAGATATAGAAGACGGTTGTACAGACGGATCTCGTTAGTCTAGATATAGAAGACGGTTGTACATCGACGGATCTCGTTAGTCTAGATATTGAAGACGTTTGTCCAAGGACGTATCTCGTTAGTCTAGATATAGATGACGGTTGTACAGACGGTTCTCGTTAGTCTAGATATAGAAGACGGTTGTACAGACGGATCTCGGTAGTCTAGATATAGAAGACGGTTGTACAGACGGATCTCGTTAGTCTAGATATAGAAGACGGGATGTATAACGAGAGATCTCGTTAGTCTAGATATAGAAGACGGTTGTACAGGCGGATCCCGTTAGTCTAGATATAGAAGACGGTTGTACATCGAGAGATCTCGTTAGTCTAGATATAGAAGACGGTTGTACAACGACGGATCTCGTTAGTCTAGATATAGAAGACGGTTGTACAGACCGATCTCGTTAGTCTAGATATTGAAGACGTTTGTCCAACGACGTATCTCGTTAGTCTAGATATAGAAAACTGTTGTACAGACGGATCTCGATAGTCTAGATATAGAAGACGGTTGTACAGACGGATCTCGTTAGTCTAGATATAGAAGACGGTTGTATAACGAGAGATCTCGTTAGTCTAGATATAGAAGACGGTTGTATAACGAGAGATCTCGTTAGTCTAGATATAGAAGACGGTTGTACAGACGGATCTCGGTAGTCTAGATATAGAAGACGGTTGTATAACGAGAGATCTCGTTAGTCTAGATATAGAAGACGGTTGTACAGACGGATCTCGTTAGTCTAGATATAGAAGACGGTTATACAGACGGATTTCGTTAGTCTAGATATAGAAGACGGTTGAATATCGAGAGATCTCGTTAGTCTAGATATAGAAGACGGTTGAATAACGAGACCTCGTTAGTCTAGATATAGAAGACGGGATGTATAACGAGAGATCTCGTTAGTCTAGATATAGAAGACGGTTGTACAGGCGGATCCCGTTAGTCTAGATATAGAAGACGGTTGTACATCGAGAGATCTCGTTAGTCTAGATATAGAAGACGGTTGTACAACGACGGATCTCGTTAGTCTAGATATAGAAGACGGTTGTACAGACCGATCTCGTTAGTCTAGATATTGAAGACGTTTGTCCAACGACGTATCTTGTTAGTCTAGATATAGAAAACTGTTGTACAGACGGATCTCGTTAGTCTAGATATAGAAGAGGGTTGTACAGACGGATCTCGTTAGTCTAGATATAGAAGACGGTTGTATAACGAGAGATCTCGTTAGTCTAGATATAGAAGACGGTTGTATAGACGGATCTCGTTAGTCTAGATATAGAAGAGGGTTGTACAACGACGGATCTCGTTAGTCTAGATATAGAAGGCGGTTGTACAGACGGATCCCGTTAGTCTAGATATAGAAGACGGTTGTACAACGACGGATCACGTTAGTCTAGATATTGAAGACGTTTGTCCAAGGACGTATCTCGTTAGTCTAGATATAGATGACGGATGTACAGACGGATCTCGTTAGTCTAGACATAGAAGACGGTTGTACAGACAGAGCTCGTTAGTCTAGATATAGAAGACGGATCTCGTTAGTCTAGATATAGAAGACGGTTGTACAGACGGATCTCGTTAGTCTAGATATAGAAGACGGTTGTACAGACGGATCTCGTTAGTCTAGATATAGAAGACGGTTGTATAACGAGAGATCTCGTTAGTGTAGATATAAAAGACGGTTGTACAACGACGGATCTCGTTAGTCTAGATATAGAAGACGGTTGTACAGACGGATCTCGTTAGTCTAGATATAGAAGACGGTTGTACAGACGGATCTCGTTAGTCTAGATATAGAAGACGGTTGTACAACGACGGATCTCGTTAGTCTAGATATAGAAGGCGGTTGTACAGACGGATCCCGTTAGTCTAGATATAGAAGACGGTTGTATAACGAGAGATCTCGTTAGTCTAGATATAGTCGACGGTTGTACAGACGGATCTCGTTAGTCTAGATATAGAAGACGGTTGTATAACGAGAGATCTCGTTAGTCTAGATATAGAAGACGGTTGTATAACGAGAGATCTCGTTAGTCTAGATATAGAAGACGGTTGTATAACGAGAGATCTCGTTAGTCTAGATATAGAAGACGGTTGTACAGACGGATCTCGTTAGTCTAGATATAGAAGACGGTTGTATAACGAGAGATCTCGTTAGTGTAGATATAAAAGACGGTTGTACAACGAGAGATCTCGTTAGTGTAGATATAAAAGACGGTTGTACAACGACGGATCTCGTTAGTCTAGATATAGAAGACGGTTGTACAACGACGGATCTCGTTAGTCTAGATATAGAAGACGGTTGTACAGACGGATCTCGTTAGTCTAGATATAGAAGACGGTTCTACAGACGGATTTCGTTAGTCTAGATATAGAAGACGGTTGTACAGACGGATCTCGTTAGTCTAGATATAGAAGACGGTTGTATAACGAGAGATCTCGTTAGTCTAGATATAGAAGACGGTTGTATAGACGGATCTCGTTAGTCTAGATATAGAAGAGGGTTGTACAACGACGGATCTCGTTAGTCTAGATATAGAAGGCGGTTGTACAGACGGATCCCGTTAGTCTAGATATAGAAGACGGTTGTACAACGACGGATCACGTTAGTCTAGATATTGAAGACGTTTGTCCAAGGACGTATCTCGTTAGTCTAGATATAGATGACGGATGTACAGACGGATCTCGTTAGTCTAGACATAGAAGACGGTTGTACAGACAGAGCTCGTTAGTCTAGATATAGAAGACGGATCTCGTTAGTCTAGATATAGAAGACGGTTGTACAGACGGATCTCGTTAGTCTAGATATAGAAGACGGTTGTACAGACGGATCTCGTTAGTCTAGATATAGAAGACGGTTGTATAACGAGAGATCTCGTTAGTGTAGATATAAAAGACGGTTGTACAACGACGGATCTCGTTAGTCTAGATATAGAAGACGGTTGTACAGACGGATCTCGTTAGTCTAGATATAGAAGACGGTCGTACAGACGGATCTCGTTAGTCTAGATATAGAAGACGGTTGTATAACGAGAGATCTCGTTAGTGTAGATATAAAAGACGGTTGTACAACGACGGATCTCGTTAGTCTAGATATAGAAGACGGTTGTATAACGAGAGATCTCGTTAGTCTAGATATAGAAGACGGTTGTACAGACGGATCTCGTTAGTCTAGATATAGAAGACGGTTGTATAACGAGAGACCCGTTAGTCTAGATATAGAAGACGGTTGTATAACGAGAGATCTCGTTAGTCTAGATATAGTCGACGGTTGTACAGACGGATCTCGTTAGTCTAGATATAGAAGACGGTTGTATAACGAGAGATCTCGTTAGTGTAGATATAAAAGACGGTTGTACAACGACGGATCTCGTTAGTCTAGATATAGAAGACGGTTGTACATCGACGGATCTCGTTAGTCTAGATATTGAAGACGTTTGTCCAAGGACGTATCTCGTTAGTCTAGATATAGATGACGGTTGTACAGACGTATCTCGTTAGTCTAGATATAGAAGACGGTTGTACAACGACGGATCTCGTTAGTCTAGATATAGAAGAGGGTTGTACAACAACGGATCTCGTTAGTCTAGATATAGAAGACGGTTGTATAACGAGAGATCTCGTTAGTCTAGATATAGAAGACGGTTGTATAACGAGAGATCTCGTTAGTCTAGATATAGAAGACGGTTGTACAGACGGATCTCGTTAGTCTAGATATAGAAGACGGTTGTATAACGAGAGATCTCGTTAGTGTAGATATAAAAGACGGTTGTACAACGAGAGATCTCGTTAGTGTAGATATAAAAGACGGTTGTACAACGACGGATCTCGTTAGTCTAGATATAGAAGACGGTTGTACAACGACGGATCTCGTTAGTCTAGATTTTGAAGACCTTTGTCCAAGGACGTATCTCGTTAGTCTAGATATAGATGACGGTTGTACAGACGTATCTCGTTAGTCTAGATATAGAAGACGGTTGTACAACGACGGATCTCGTTAGTCTAGATATAGAAGAGGGTTGTACAACAACGGATCTCGTTAGTCTAGATATAGAAGACGGTTGCGCAGACGGATCTCGTTAGTCTAGATATAGAAGACGGTTGTATAATGAGAGATCTCGTTAGTCTAGATATAGAAGACGGTTGTATAACGAGAGATCTCGTTAGTCTAGATATAGAAGACGGTTGTACAGGCGGATCTCGTTAGTCTAGATATAGAAAACGGTTGTATAACGAGAGACCCGTTAGTCTAGATATAGAAGACGGTTGTATAACGAGAGATCTCGATAGTCTAGATATAGAAGACGGTTGTACAGACGGATCTCGTTAGTCTAGATATAGAAGACGGTTGTATAACGAGAGATCTCGTTAGTGTAGATATAAAAGACGGTTGTACAACGACGGATCTCGTTAGTCTAGATATAGAAGACGGTTGAATAACGAGAGATCTCGTTATTCTAGATATAGAAGACGGTTGAATAACGAGAGATCTCGTTATTCTAGATATAGGAGACGGTTGTACAGACGGATCTCGTTAGTCTAGATATAGAAGGCGGTTGTATAGACGGATCTCGTTAGTCTAGATATAGAAGAGGGTTGTACAACGACGGATCTCGTTAGTCTAGATATAGAAGACGGTTGTACAGACGGATCTCGTTAGTCTAGATATAGAAGACGGTTCTACAGACGGATCTCGTTAGTCTAGATATAGAAGACGGTTGTACAGACGGATCTCGTTAGTCTAGATATAGAAGACGGTTGTATAACGAGAGATCTCGTTAGTCTAGATATAGAAGACGGTTATACAGGCGGATCTCGTTAGTCTAGATATAGAAGACGGTTATACAGACGGATTTCGTTAGTCTAGATATAGGAGACGGTTGAATATCGAGAGATCTCGTTAGTCTAGATATAGAAGACGGTTGAATAACGAGAGACCTCGTTAGTCTAGATATAGAAGACGGTTGAATAACGAGAGATCTCGTTAGTCTAGATATAGAAGACGGTTGTACAGACAGATCTCGTTAGTCTAGATATAGAAGACAGTTGTACAGATGGATCTCGTTAGTCTAGATATAGAAGACGGTTGTACAGACGGATCTCGTTAGTCTAGATATAGAAGGCGGTTGTATAGACGGATCTCGTTAGTCTAGATATAGAAGAGGGTTGTAGAACGACGGATCTCGTTAGTCTAGATATAGAAGACGGTTGTACAGACGGATCTCGTTAGTCTAGATATAGAAGACGGTTCTACAGACGGATTTCGTTAGTCTAGATATAGAAGACGGTTGTACAACGACGGATCTCGTTAGTCTAGATATTGAAGACGTTTGTCCAAGGACGTATCTCGTTAGTCTAGATATAGAAGACTGTTGTACAGACGGATCTCGTTAGTCTAGATATAGAAGACGGTTGTACAGACGGATCTCGTTAGTCTAGATATAGAAGACGGGATGTATAACGAGAGATCTCGTTAGTCTAGATATAGAAGACGGTTGTACAGGCGGATCCCGTTAGTCTAGATATAGAAGACGGTTGTACAGACGGATCTCGTTAGTCTAGATATAGAAGACGGTTGTATAACGAGAGATCTCGTTAGTCTAGATATAGAAGACGGTTGTATAACGAGAGATCTCGTTAGTCTAGATATAGAAGACGGTTGTATAACGAGAGATCTCGTTAGTCTAGATATAGAAGACGGTTGTATAACGAGAGATCTCGTTAGTCTAGATATAGAAGACGGTTGTATAACGAGAGATCTCGTTAGTCTAGATATAGAAGACGGTTGTATAACGAGAGATCTCGTTAGTCTAGATATAGAAGACGGTTGTATAACGAGAGATCTCGTTAGTCTAGATATAGAAGACGGTTGTACAGATGGATCTCGTTAGTCTAGATATAGAAGACGGTTGTATAACGAGAGACCCGTTAGTCTAGATATAGAAGACGGTTGTATAACGAGAGATGTCGTTAGTCTAGATATAGAAGACGGTTGTACAGACGGATCTCGTTAGTCTAGATATAGATGACGGTTGTACAGACGGTTCTCGTTAGTCTAGATATAGAAGACGGTTGTACAGACGGATCTCGGTAGTCTAGATATAGAAGACGGTTGTACAGACGGATCTCGTTAGTCTAGATATAGAAGACGGTTGTATAACGAGAGACCCGTTAGTCTAGATATAGAAGACGGTTGTATAACGAGAGATGTCGTTAGTCTAGATATAGAAGACGGTTGTATAACGAGAGATCTCGTTAGTCTAGATATAGAAGACGGTTGTACAGACGGATCTCGTTAGTCTAGATATAGAAGACGGTTGTATAACGAGAGACCCGTTAGTCTAGATATAGAAGACGGTTGTATAACGAGAGATGTCGTTAGTCTAGATATAGAAGACGGTTGTACAGACGGATCTCGTTAGTCTAGATATAGATGACGGTTGTACAGACGGTTCTCGTTAGTCTAGATATAGAAGACGGTTGTACAGACGGATCTCGGTAGTCTAGATATAGAAGACGGTTGTACAGACGGATCTCGTTAGTCTAGATATAGAAGACGGTTGTACAGACGGATCTCGTTAGTCTAGATATAGAAGACGGTTGTACAGACGGATCTCGTTAGTCTAGATATAGAAGACGGTTGTACAGACGGATCTCGTTAGTCTAGATATAGAAGACGGTTGTACATCGACGGATCTCGTTAGTCTAGATATTGAAGACGTTTGTCCAAGGACGTATCTCGTTAGTCTAGATATAGATGACGGTTGTACAGACGGTTCTCGTTAGTCTAGATATAGAAGACGGTTGTACAGACGGATCTCGGTAGTCTAGATATAGAAGACGGTTGTACAGACGGATCTCGTTAGTCTAGATATAGAAGACGGGATGTATAACGAGAGATCTCGTTAGTCTAGATATAGAAGACGGTTGTACAGGCGGATCCCGTTAGTCTAGATATAGAAGACGGTTGTACATCGAGAGATCTCGTTAGTCTAGATATAGAAGACGGTTGTACAACGACGGATCTCGTTAGTCTAGATATAGAAGACGGTTGTACAGACCGATCTCGTTAGTCTAGATATTGAAGACGTTTGTCCAACGACGTATCTCGTTAGTCTAGATATAGAAAACTGTTGTACAGACGGATCTCGTTAGTCTAGATATAGAAGACGGTTGTACAGACGGATCTCGTTAGTCTAGATATAGAAGACGGTTGTATAACGAGAGATCTCGTTAGTCTAGATATAGAAGACGGTTGTATAACGAGAGATCTCGTTAGTCTAGATATAGAAGACGGTTGTACAGACCGATCTCGTTAGTCTAGATATAGAAAACGGTTGTACAGACGGTTCTCGTTAGTCTAGATATAGAAGACGGTTGTACAGACGGATCTCGGTAGTCTAGATATAGAAGACGGTTGTATAACGAGAGATCTCGTTAGTCTAGATATAGAAGACGGTTGTACAGACGGATCTCGTTAGTCTAGATATAGAAGACGGTTATACAGACGGATTTCGTTAGTCTAGATATAGAAGACGGTTGAATATCGAGAGATCTCGTTAGTCTAGATATAGAAGACGGTTGAATAACGAGACCTCGTTAGTCTAGATATAGAAGACGGGATGTATAACGAGAGATCTCGTTAGTCTAGATATAGAAGACGGTTGTACAGGCGGATCCCGTTAGTCTAGATATAGAAGACGGTTGTACATCGAGAGATCTCGTTAGTCTAGATATAGAAGACGGTTGTACAACGACGGATCTCGTTAGTCTAGATATAGAAGACGGTTGTACAGACCGATCTCGTTAGTCTAGATATTGAAGACGTTTGTCCAACGACGTATCTTGTTAGTCTAGATATAGAAAACTGTTGTACAGACGGATCTCGTTAGTCTAGATATAGAAGAGGGTTGTACAGACGGATCTCGTTAGTCTAGATATAGAAGACGGTTGTATAACGAGAGATCTCGTTAGTCTAGATATAGAAGACGGTTGTATAGACGGATCTCGTTAGTCTAGATATAGAAGAGGGTTGTACAACGACGGATCTCGTTAGTCTAGATATAGAAGGCGGTTGTACAGACGGATCCCGTTAGTCTAGATATAGAAGACGGTTGTACAACGACGGATCACGTTAGTCTAGATATTGAAGACGTTTGTCCAAGGACGTATCTCGTTAGTCTAGATATAGATGACGGATGTACAGACGGATCTCGTTAGTCTAGACATAGAAGACGGTTGTACAGACAGAGCTCGTTAGTCTAGATATAGAAGACGGATCTCGTTAGTCTAGATATAGAAGACGGTTGTACAGACGGATCTCGTTAGTCTAGATATAGAAGACGGTTGTACAGACGGATCTCGTTAGTCTAGATATAGAAGACGGTTGTATAACGAGAGATCTCGTTAGTGTAGATATAAAAGACGGTTGTACAACGACGGATCTCGTTAGTCTAGATATAGAAGACGGTTGTACAGACGGATCTCGTTAGTCTAGATATAGAAGACGGTTGTACAGACGGATCTCGTTAGTCTAGATATAGAAGACGGTTGTACAGACGGATCTCGTTAGTCTAGATATAGATGACGGTTGTACAGACGGTTCTCGTTAGTCTAGATATAGAAGACGGTTGTACAGACGGATCTCGGTAGTCTAGATATAGAAGACGGTTGTACAGACGGATCTCGTTAGTCTAGATATAGAAGACGGTTGTACAGACGGATCTCGTTAGTCTAGATATAGAAGACGGTTGTATAACGAGAGATCTCGTTAGTCTAGATATAGAAGACGGTTGTATAGACGGATCTCGTTAGTCTAGATATAGAAGAGGGTTGTACAACGACGGATCTCGTTAGTCTAGATATAGAAGGCGGTTGTACAGACGGATCCCGTTAGTCTAGATATAGAAGACGGTTGTACAACGACGGATCACGTTAGTCTAGATATTGAAGACGTTTGTCCAAGGACGTATCTCGTTAGTCTAGATATAGATGACGGATGTACAGACGGATCTCGTTAGTCTAGACATAGAAGACGGTTGTACAGACAGAGCTCGTTAGTCTAGATATAGAAGACGGATCTCGTTAGTCTAGATATAGAAGACGGTTGTACAGACGGATCTCGTTAGTCTAGATATAGAAGACGGTTGTACAGACGGATCTCGTTAGTCTAGATATAGAAGACGGTTGTATAACGAGAGATCTCGTTAGTGTAGATATAAAAGACGGTTGTACAACGACGGATCTCGTTAGTCTAGATATAGAAGACGGTTGTACAGACGGATCTCGTTAGTCTAGATATAGAAGACGGTTGTACAGACGGATCTCGTTAGTCTAGATATAGAAGACGGTTGTATAACGAGAGATCTCGTTAGTGTAGATATAAAAGACGGTTGTACAACGACGGATCTCGTTAGTCTAGATATAGAAGACGGTTGTACAGACGGATCTCGTTAGTCTAGATATAGAAGACGGTTGTACAGACGGATCTCGTTAGTCTAGATATAGAAGACGGTTGTACAGACGGATCTCGTTAGTCTAGATATAGAAGACGGTTGTATAACGAGAGATCTCGTTAGTCTAGATATAGAAGACGGTTGTATAACGAGAGATCTCGTTAGTCTAGATATAGAAGACGGTTGTACAGACGGATCTCGTTAGTCTAGATATAGAAGACGGTTGTATAACGAGAGACCCGTTAGTCTAGATATAGAAGACGGTTGTATAACGAGAGATCTCGTTAGTCTAGATATAGTCGACGGTTGTACAGACGGATCTCGTTAGTCTAGATATAGAAGACGGTTGTATAACGAGAGATCTCGTTAGTCTAGATATAGAAGACGGTTGTATAACGAGAGATCTCGTTAGTCTAGATATAGAAGACGGTTGTATAACGAGAGATCTCGTTAGTCTAGATATAGAAGACGGTTGTACAGACGGATCTCGTTAGTCTAGATATAGAAGACGGTTGTATAACGAGAGATCTCGTTAGTGTAGATATAAAAGACGGTTGTACAACGAGAGATCTCGTTAGTGTAGATATAAAAGACGGTTGTACAACGACGGATCTCGTTAGTCTAGATATAGAAGACGGTTGTACAACGACGGATCTCGTTAGTCTAGATTTTGAAGACCTTTGTCCTAGGACGTATCTCGTTAGTCTAGATATAGATGACGGTTGTACAGACGTATCTCGTTAGTCTAGATATAGAAGACGGTTGTACAACGACGGATCTCGTTAGTCTAGATATAGAAGAGGGTTGTACAACAACGGATCTCGTTAGTCTAGATATAGAAGACGGTTGCGCAGACGGATCTCGTTAGTCTAGATATAGAAGACGGGATGTATAACGAGAGATCTCGTTAGTCTAGATATAGAAGACGGTTGTACAGGCGGATCCCGTTAGTCTAGATATAGAAGACGGTTGTACATCGAGAGATCTCGTTAGTCTAGATATAGAAGACGGTTGTACAACGACGGATCTCGTTAGTCTAGATATAGAAGACGGTTGTACAGACCGATCTCGTTAGTCTAGATATTGAAGACGTTTGTCCAACGACGTATCTCGTTAGTCTAGATATAGATGACGGTTGTACAGACGGATCTCGTTAGTCTAGATATAGAAGACGGTTGTATAACGAGAGACCCGTTAGTCTAGATATAGAAGACGGTTGTATAACGAGAGATGTCGTTAGTCTAGATATAGAAGACGGTTGTACAGACGGATCTCGTTAGTCTAGATATAGAAGACGGTTGTACAGACGGATCTCGTTAGTCTAGATATAGAAGACGGTTGTACAGACGGATCTCGTTAGTCTAGATATAGAAGACGGTTGTACAGACGGATCTCGTTAGTCTAGATATAGAAGACGGTTGTATAACGAGAGATCTCGTTAGTCTAGATATAGAAGACGGTTATACAGACGGATCTCGTTAGTCTAGATATAGAAGACGGTTATACAGACGGATTTCGTTAGTCTAGATATAGAAGACGGTTGAATATCGAGAGATCTCGTTAGTCTAGATATAGAAGACGGTTGTACAGACGGATCTCGTTAGTCTAGATATAGAAGACGGGATGTATAACGAGAGATCTCGTTAGTCTTGATATAGAAGACGGTTGTACAGACGGATCCCGTTAGTCTAGGTATAGAAGACGGTTGTACATCGAGAGATCTCGTTAGTCTAGATATAGAAAACGGTTGTACAGACGGTTCTCGTTAGTCTAGATATAGAAAACGGTTGTACAGACGGTTCTCGTTAGTCTAGATATAGAAGACGGTTGTACAGACGGATCTCGGTAGTCTAGATATAGAAGACGGTTGTACAGACGGATCTCGTTAGTCTAGATATAGAAGACGGGATGTATAACGAGAGATCTCGTTAGTCTAGATATAGAAGACGGTTGTACAGGCGGATCCCGTTAGTCTAGATATAGAAGACGGTTGTACATCGAGAGATCTCGTTAGTCTAGATATAGAAGACGGTTGTACAACGACGGATCTCGTTAGTCTAGATATAGAAGACGGTTGTACAGACCGATCTCGTTAGTCTAGATATTGAAGACGTTTGTCCAACGACGTATCTCGTTAGTCTAGATATAGAAAACTGTTGTACAGACGGATCTCGTTAGTCTAGATATAGAAGACGGTTGTACAGACGGATCTCGTTAGTCTAGATATAGAAGACGGTTGTATAACGAGAGATCTCGTTAGTCTAGATATAGAAGACGGTTGTATAACGAGAGATCTCGTTAGTCTAGATATAGAAGACGGTTGTATAACGAGAGATCTCGTTAGTCTAGATATAGAAGACGGTTGTATAACGAGAGATCTCGTTAGTCTAGATATAGAAGACGGTTGTATAACGAGAGATCTCGTTAGTCTAGATATAGAAGACGGTTGTATAACGAGAGATCTCGTTAGTCTAGATATAGAAGACGGTTGTATAACGAGAGATCTCGTTAGTCTAGATATAGAAGACGGTTGTACAGACGGATCTCGTTAGTCTAGATATAGAAGACGGTTGTATAACGAGAGACCCGTTAGTCTAGATATAGAAGACGGTTGTATAACGAGAGATGTCGTTAGTCTAGATATAGAAGACGGTTGTACAGACGGATCTCGTTAGTCTAGATATAGAAGACGGTTGCACAGACGGATCTCGTTAGTCTAGATATAGAAGACGGTTGTACAGACGGATCTCGTTAGTCTAGATATAGAAGAGGGTTGTACAACGACGGATCTCGTTAGTCTAGATATAGAAGACGGTTGTACAGACGGATCTCGTTAGTCTAGATATAGAAGACGGTTCTACAGACGGATTTCGTTAGTCTAGATATAGAAGACGGGATGTATAACGAGAGATCTCGTTAGTCTAGATATAGAAGACGGTTATACAGATGGTTCTCGTTAGTCTAGATATAGAAGACGGTTGTACAGACGGATCTCGGTAGTCTAGATATAGAAGACGGTTGTACAACGACGGATCTCGTTAGTCTAGATATAGAAGACGGCTGTACAGACGGATCTCGTTAGTCTAGATATAGAAGGCGGTTGTACAGACGCATCTCGTAAGTCCAGATATAGAAGACGGTTGTACAGACGGATCTCGTTAGTCTAGATATAGAAGACGGTTGTACAGACGGATCTCGTTAGTCTAGATATAGAAGAGGGTTGTATAACGAGAGATCTCGTTAGTCTAGATATAGAAGATGGTTGTACAGACGGATCTCGTTAGTCCAGATAAAGAAGACGGTTGTACTGACGGATCTCGTTAGTCTAGATATAGAAGACGGTTGTACACACAGAGCTCGTTAGTCTAGATATAGAAGACGGATCTCGTTAGTCTAGATATAGAAGACGGTTGTACAGACGGATCTCGTTAGTCTAGATATAGAAGACGGTTGTATAACGAGAGACCCGTTAGTCTAGATATAGAAGACGGTTGAATAACGAGAGACCTCGTTAGTCTAGATATAGAAGACGGTTGAATAACGAGAGATCTCGTTAGTCTAGATATAGAAGACGGTTGTACAGACGTATCTCGTTAGTCTAGATATAGAAGACGGTTGTACAACGACGGATCTCGTTAGTCTAGATATAGAAGAGGGTTGTACAACAACGGATCTCGTTAGTCTAGATATAGAAGACGGTTGCGCAGACGGATCTCGTTAGTCTAGATATACAAGACGGTTGTATAATGAGAGATCTCGTTAGTCTAGATATAGAAGACGGTTGTATAACGAGAGATCTCGTTAGTCTAGATATAGAAGACGGTTGTACAGGCGGATCTCGTTAGTCTAGATATAGAAGACGGTTGTATAACGAGAGACCCGTTAGTCTAGATATAGAAGACGGTTGTATAACGAGAGATCTCGATAGTCTAGATATAGAAGACGGTTGTACAGACGGATCTCGTTAGTCTAGATATAGAAGACGGTTGTATAACGAGAGATCTCGTTAGTGTAGATATAAAAGACGGTTGTACAACGACGGATCTCGTTAGTCTAGATATAGAAGACGGTTGAATAACGAGAGATCTCGTTATTCTAGATATAGAAGACGGTTGTACAGACGGATCTCGTTAGTCTAGATATAGAAGACGGTTGTACATCGACGGATCTCGTTAGTCTAGATATTGAAGACGTTTGTCCAAGGACGTATCTCGTTAGTCTAGATATAGATGACGGTTGTACAGACGGATCTCGTTAGTCTAGATATAGAAGACGGTTGTATAACGAGAGACCCGTTAGTCTAGATATAGAAGACGGTTGTATAACGAGAGATGTCGTTAGTCTAGATATAGATGACGGTTGTACAGACGGATCTCGTTAGTCTAGATATAGAAGACGGTTGTATAACGAGAGACCCGTTAGTCTAGATATAGAAGACGGTTGTATAACGAGAGATGTCGTTAGTCTAGATATAGAAGACGGTTGTACAGACGGATCTCGTTAGTCTAGATATAGAAGACGGTTGTACAGACGGATCTCGTTAGTCTAGATATAGAAGACGGTTGTACAGACGGATCTCGTTAGTCTAGATATAGAAGACGGTTGTACAGACGGATCTCGTTAGTCTAGATATAGAAGACGGTTGTATAACGAGAGATCTCGTTAGTCTAGATATAGAAGACGGTTATACAGACGGATCTCGTTAGTCTAGATATAGAAGACGGTTATACAGACGGATTTCGTTAGTCTAGATATAGAAGACGGTTGAATATCGAGAGATCTCGTTAGTCTAGATATAGAAGACGGTTGTACAGACGGATCTCGTTAGTCTAGATATAGAAGACGGTTGTACAGACGGATCTCGTTAGTCTAGATATAGAAGACGGTTGTACAGACGGATCTCGTTAGTCTAGATATAGAAGACGGTTGTACAGACGGATCTCGTTAGTCTAGATATAGAAGACGGTTGTATAACGAGAGATCTCGTTAGTCTAGATATAGAATACGGTTATACAGACGGATCTCGTTAGTCTAGATATAGAAGACGGTTATACAGACGGATTTCGTTAGTCTAGATATAGAAGACGGTTGAATATCGAGAGATCTCGTTAGTCTAGATATAGAAGACGGTTGTACAGACGGATCTCGTTAGTCTAGATATAGAAGACGGGATGTATAACGAGAGATCTCGTTAGTCTTGATATAGAAGACGGTTGTACAGACGGATCCCGTTAGTCTAGGTATAGAAGACGGTTGTACATCGAGAGATCTCGTTAGTCTAGATATAGAAAACGGTTGTACAGACGGTTCTCGTTAGTCTAGATATAGAAAACGGTTGTACAGACGGTTCTCGTTAGTCTAGATATAGAAGACGGTTGTACAGACGGATCTCGGTAGTCTAGATATAGAAGACGGTTGTACAGACGGATCTCGTTAGTCTAGATATAGAAGACGGGATGTATAACGAGAGATCTCGTTAGTCTAGATATAGAAGACGGTTGTACAGGCGGATCCCGTTAGTCTAGATATAGAAGACGGTTGTACATCGAGAGATCTCGTTAGTCTAGATATAGAAGACGGTTGTACAACGACGGATCTCGTTAGTCTAGATATAGAAGACGGTTGTACAGACCGATCTCGTTAGTCTAGATATTGAAGACGTTTGTCCAACGACGTATCTCGTTAGTCTAGATATAGAAAACTGTTGTACAGACGGATCTCGTTAGTCTAGATATAGAAGACGGTTGTACAGACGGATCTCGTTAGTCTAGATATAGAAGACGGTTGTATAACGAGAGATCTCGTTAGTCTAGATATAGAAGACGGTTGTATAACGAGAGATCTCGTTAGTCTAGATATAGAAGACGGTTGTATAACGAGAGATCTCGTTAGTCTAGATATAGAAGACGGTTGTATAACGAGAGATCTCGTTAGTCTAGATATAGAAGACGGTTGTATAACGAGAGATCTCGTTAGTCTAGATATAGAAGACGGTTGTATAACGAGAGATCTCGTTAGTCTAGATATAGAAGACGGTTGTACAGACGGATCTCGTTAGTCTAGATATAGAAGACGGTTGTATAACGAGAGACCCGTTAGTCTAGATATAGAAGACGGTTGTATAACGAGAGATGTCGTTAGTCTAGATATAGAAGACGGTTGTACAGACGGATCTCGTTAGTCTAGATATAGAAGACGGTTGCACAGACGGATCTCGTTAGTCTAGATATAGAAGACGGTTGTACAGACGGATCTCGTTAGTCTAGATATAGAAGAGGGTTGCACAACGACGGATCTCGTTAGTCTAGATATAGAAGACGGTTGTACAGACGGATCTCGTTAGTCTAGATATAGAAGACGGTTCTACAGACGGATTTCGTTAGTCTAGATATAGAAGACGGGATGTATAACGAGAGATCTCGTTAGTCTAGATATAGAAGACGGTTATACAGATGGTTCTCGTTAGTCTAGATATAGAAGACGGTTGTACAGACGGATCTCGGTAGTCTAGATATAGAAGACGGTTGTACAACGACGGATCTCGTTAGTCTAGATATAGAAGACGGCTGTACAGACGGATCTCGTTAGTCTAGATATAGAAGGCGGTTGTACAGACGCATCTCGTAAGTCCAGATATAGAAGACGGTTGTACAGACGGATCTCGTTAGTCTAGATATAGAAGACGGTTGTACAGACGGATCTCGTTAGTCTAGATATAGAAGAGGGTTGTATAACGAGAGATCTCGTTAGTCTAGATATAGAAGATGGTTGTACAGACGGATCTCGTTAGTCCAGATAAAGAAGACGGTTGTACTGACGGATCTCGTTAGTCTAGATATAGAAGACGGTTGTACAGACGGATCTCGTTAGTCTAGACATAGAAGACGGTTGTACACACAGAGCTCGTTAGTCTAGATATAGAAGACGGATCTCGTTAGTCTAGATATAGAAGACGGTTGTACAGACGGATCTCGTTAGTCTAGATATAGAAGACGGGATGTATAACGAGAGATCTCGTTAGTCTAGATATAGAAGACGGTTGTACAGGCGGATCCCGTTAGTCTAGATATAGAAGACGGTTGTACATCGAGAGATCTCGTTAGTCTAGATATAGAAGACGGTTGTACAACGACGGTTCTCGTTAGTCTAGATATAGAAGACGGTTGTACAGACGGATCTCGTTAGTCTAGATATAGAAGACGGTTGTACAGACGGATCTCGTTAGTCTAGATATAGAAGACGGTTGTATAACGAGAGATCTCGTTAGTGTAGATATAAAAGACGGTTGTACAACGACGGATCTCGTTAGTCTAGATATAGAAGACGGTTGTATAACGAGAGATCTCGTTAGTCTAGATATAGAAGACGGTTGTACAGACGGATCTCGTTAGTCTAGATATAGAAGACGGTTGTATAACGAGAGACCCGTTAGTCTAGATATAGAAGACGGTTGTATAACGAGAGATCTCGTTAGTCTAGATATAGTCGACGGTTGTACAGACGGATCTCGTTAGTCTAGATATAGAAGACGGTTGTATAACGAGAGATCTCGTTAGTGTAGATATAAAAGACGGTTGTACAACGACGGATCTCGTTAGTCTAGATATAGAAGACGGTTGTACATCGACGGATCTCGTTAGTCTAGATATTGAAGACGTTTGTCCAAGGACGTATCTCGTTAGTCTAGATATAGATGACGGTTGTACAGACGTATCTCGTTAGTCTAGATATAGAAGACGGTTGTACAACGACGGATCTCGTTAGTCTAGATATAGAAGAGGGTTGTACAACAACGGATCTCGTTAGTCTAGATATAGAAGACGGTTGTATAACGAGAGATCTCGTTAGTCTAGATATAGAAGACGGTTGTATAACGAGAGATCTCGTTAGTCTAGATATAGAAGACGGTTGTACAGACGGATCTCGTTAGTCTAGATATAGAAGACGGTTGTATAACGAGAGATCTCGTTAGTGTAGATATAAAAGACGGTTGTACAACGAGAGATCTCGTTAGTGTAGATATAAAAGACGGTTGTACAACGACGGATCTCGTTAGTCTAGATATAGAAGACGGTTGTACAACGACGGATCTCGTTAGTCTAGATTTTGAAGACCTTTGTCCAAGGACGTATCTCGTTAGTCTAGATATAGATGACGGTTGTACAGACGTATCTCGTTAGTCTAGATATAGAAGACGGTTGTACAACGACGGATCTCGTTAGTCTAGATATAGAAGAGGGTTGTACAACAACGGATCTCGTTAGTCTAGATATAGAAGACGGTTGCGCAGACGGATCTCGTTAGTCTAGATATAGAAGACGGTTGTATAATGAGAGATCTCGTTAGTCTAGATATAGAAGACGGTTGTATAACGAGAGATCTCGTTAGTCTAGATATAGAAGACGGTTGTACAGGCGGATCTCGTTAGTCTAGATATAGAAGACGGTTGTATAACGAGAGACCCGTTAGTCTAGATATAGAAGACGGTTGTATAACGAGAGATCTCGATAGTCTAGATATAGAAGACGGTTGTACAGACGGATCTCGTTAGTCTAGATATAGAAGACGGTTGTATAACGAGAGATCTCGTTAGTGTAGATATAAAAGACGGTTGTACAACGACGGATCTCGTTAGTCTAGATATAGAAGACGGTTGAATAACGAGAGATCTCGTTATTCTAGATATAGAAGACGGTTGCGCAGACGGATCTCGTTAGTCTAGATATACAAGACGGTTGTATAATGAGAGATCTCGTTAGTCTAGATATAGAAGACGGTTGTATAACGAGAGATCTCGTTAGTCTAGATATAGAAGACGGTTGTACAGGCGGATCTCGTTAGTCTAGATATAGAAGACGGTTGTATAACGAGAGACCCGTTAGTCTAGATATAGAAGACGGTTGTATAACGAGAGATCTCGATAGTCTAGATATAGAAGACGGTTGTACAGACGGATCTCGTTAGTCTAGATATAGAAGACGGTTGTATAACGAGAGATCTCGTTAGTGTAGATATAAAAGACGGTTGTACAACGACGGATCTCGTTAGTCTAGATATAGAAGACGGTTGAATAACGAGAGATCTCGTTATTCTAGATATAGAAGACGGTTGTACAGACGGATCTCGTTAGTCTAGATATAGAAGACGGTTGTACATCGACGGATCTCGTTAGTCTAGATATTGAAGACGTTTGTCCAAGGACGTATCTCGTTAGTCTAGATATAGATGACGGTTGTACAGACGGATCTCGTTAGTCTAGATATAGAAGACGGTTGTATAACGAGAGACCCGTTAGTCTAGATATAGAAGACGGTTGTATAACGAGAGATGTCGTTAGTCTAGATATAGAAGACGGTTGTACAGACGGATCTCGTTAGTCTAGATATAGAAGACGGTTGTACAGACGGATCTCGTTAGTCTAGATATAGAAGACGGTTGTACAGACGGATCTCGTTAGTCTAGATATAGAAGACGGTTGTACAGACGGATCTCGTTAGTCTAGATATAGAAGACGGTTGTATAACGAGAGATCTCGTTAGTGTAGATATAAAAGACGGTTGTACAACGACGGATCTCGTTAGTCTAGATATAGAAGACGGTTGAATAACGAGAGATCTCGTTATTCTAGATATAGAAGACGGTTGCGCAGACGGATCTCGTTAGTCTAGATATACAAGACGGTTGTATAATGAGAGATCTCGTTAGTCTAGATATAGAAGACGGTTGTATAACGAGAGATCTCGTTAGTCTAGATATAGAAGACGGTTGTACAGGCGGATCTCGTTAGTCTAGATATAGAAGACGGTTGTATAACGAGAGACCCGTTAGTCTAGATATAGAAGACGGTTGTATAACGAGAGATCTCGATAGTCTAGATATAGAAGACGGTTGTACAGACGGATCTCGTTAGTCTAGATATAGAAGACGGTTGTATAACGAGAGATCTCGTTAGTGTAGATATAAAAGACGGTTGTACAACGACGGATCTCGTTAGTCTAGATATAGAAGACGGTTGAATAACGAGAGATCTCGTTATTCTAGATATAGAAGACGGTTGTACAGACGGATCTCGTTAGTCTAGATATAGAAGACGGTTGTACATCGACGGATCTCGTTAGTCTAGATATTGAAGACGTTTGTCCAAGGACGTATCTCGTTAGTCTAGATATAGATGACGGTTGTACAGACGGATCTCGTTAGTCTAGATATAGAAGACGGTTGTATAACGAGAGACCCGTTAGTCTAGATATAGAAGACGGTTGTATAACGAGAGATGTCGTTAGTCTAGATATAGAAGACGGTTGTACAGACGGATCTCGTTAGTCTAGATATAGAAGACGGTTGTACAGACGGATCTCGTTAGTCTAGATATAGAAGACGGTTGTACAGACGGATCTCGTTAGTCTAGATATAGAAGACGGTTGTACAGACGGATCTCGTTAGTCTAGATATAGAAGACGGTTGTATAACGAGAGATCTCGTTAGTCTAGATATAGAAGACGGTTATACAGACGGATCTCGTTAGTCTAGATATAGAAGACGGTTATACAGACGGATTTCGTTAGTCTAGATATAGAAGACGGTTGAATATCGAGAGATCTCGTTAGTCTAGATATAGAAGACGGTTGTACAGACGGATCTCGTTAGTCTAGATATAGAAGACGGTTGTACAGACGGATCTCGTTAGTCTAGATATAGAAGACGGTTGTACAGACGGATCTCGTTAGTCTAGATATAGAAGACGGTTGTACAGACGGATCTCGTTAGTCTAGATATAGAAGACGGTTGTATAACGAGAGATCTCGTTAGTCTAGATATAGAAGACGGTTATACAGACGGATCTCGTTAGTCTAGATATAGAAGACGGTTATACAGACGGATTTCGTTAGTCTAGATATAGAAGACGGTTGAATATCGAGAGATCTCGTTAGTCTAGATATAGAAGACGGTTGTACATCGAGAGATCTCGTTAGTCTAGATATAGAAGACGGTTGTACAACGACGGATCTCGTTAGTCTAGATATAGAAGACGGTTGTACAGACCGATCTCGTTAGTCTAGATATTGAAGACGTTTGTCCAACGACGTATCTCGTTAGTCTAGATATAGAAAACTGTTGTACAGACGGATCTCGTTAGTCTAGATATAGAAGACGGTTGTACAGACGGATCTCGTTAGTCTAGATATAGAAGACGGTTGTATAACGAGAGATCTCGTTAGTCTAGATATAGAAGACGGTTGTACAGACGGATCTCGGTAGTCTAGATATAGAAGACGGTTGTACAGACGGATCTCGTTAGTCTAGATATAGAAGACGGGATGTATAACGAGAGATCTCGTTAGTCTAGATATAGAAGACGGTTGTACAGGCGGATCCCGTTAGTCTAGATATAGAAGACGGTTGTACATCGAGAGATCTCGTTAGTCTAGATATAGAAGACGGTTGTACAACGACGGATCTCGTTAGTCTAGATATAGAAGACGGTTGTACAGACCGATCTCGTTAGTCTAGATATTGAAGACGTTTGTCCAACGACGTATCTCGTTAGTCTAGATATAGAAAACTGTTGTACAGACGGATCTCGTTAGTCTAGATATAGAAGACGGTTGTACAGACGGATCTCGTTAGTCTAGATATAGAAGACGGTTGTATAACGAGAGATCTCGTTAGTCTAGATATAGAAGACGGTTGTATAACGAGAGATCTCGTTAGTCTAGATATAGAAGACGGTTGTATAACGAGAGATCTCGTTAGTCTAGATATAGAAGACGGTTGTATAACGAGAGATCTCGTTAGTCTAGATATAGAAGACGGTTGTATAACGAGAGATCTCGTTAGTCTAGATATAGAAGACGGTTGTATAACGAGAGATCTCGTTAGTCTAGATATAGAAGACGGTTGTACAGACGGATCTCGTTAGTCTAGATATAGAAGACGGTTGTATAACGAGAGACCCGTTAGTCTAGATATAGAAGACGGTTGTATAACGAGAGATGTCGTTAGTCTAGATATAGAAGACGGTTGTACAGACGGATCTCGTTAGTCTAGATATAGAAGACGGTTGCACAGACGGATCTCGTTAGTCTAGATATAGAAGACGGTTGTACAGACGGATCTCGTTAGTCTAGATATAGAAGAGGGTTGCACAACGACGGATCTCGTTAGTCTAGATATAGAAGACGGTTGTACAGACGGATCTCGTTAGTCTAGATATAGAAGACGGTTCTACAGACGGATTTCGTTAGTCTAGATATAGAAGACGGGATGTATAACGAGAGATCTCGTTAGTCTAGATATAGAAGACGGTTATACAGATGGTTCTCGTTAGTCTAGATATAGAAGACGGTTGTACAGACGGATCTCGGTAGTCTAGATATAGAAGACGGTTGTACAACGACGGATCTCGTTAGTCTAGATATAGAAGACGGCTGTACAGACGGATCTCGTTAGTCTAGATATAGAAGGCGGTTGTACAGACGCATCTCGTAAGTCCAGATATAGAAGACGGTTGTACAGACGGATCTCGTTAGTCTAGATATAGAAGACGGTTGTACAGACGGATCTCGTTAGTCTAGATATAGAAGAGGGTTGTATAACGAGAGATCTCGTTAGTCTAGATATAGAAGATGGTTGTACAGACGGATCTCGTTAGTCCAGATAAAGAAGACGGTTGTACTGACGGATCTCGTTAGTCTAGATATAGAAGACGGTTGTACAGACGGATCTCGTTAGCCTAGACATAGAAGACGGTTGTACACACAGAGCTCGTTAGTGTAGATATAGAAGACGGATCTCGTTAGTCTAGATATAGAAGACGGTTGTACAGACGGATCTCGTTAGTCTAGATATAGAAGACGGGATGTATAACGAGAGATCTCGTTAGTCTAGATATAGAAGACGGTTGTACAGGCGGATCCCGTTAGTCTAGATATAGAAGACGGTTGTACATCGAGAGATCTCGTTAGTCTAGATATAGAAGACGGTTGTACAACGACGGTTCTCGTTAGTCTAGATATAGAAGACGGTTGTACAGACGGATCTCGTTAGTCTAGATATAGAAGACGGTTGTACAGACGGATCTCGTTAGTCTAGATATAGAAGACGGTTGTATAACGAGAGATCTCGTTAGTGTAGATATAAAAGACGGTTGTACAACGACGGATCTCGTTAGTCTAGATATAGAAGACGGTTGTATAACGAGAGATCTCGTTAGTCTAGATATAGAAGACGGTTGTACAGACGGATCTCGTTAGTCTAGATATAGAAGACGGTTGTATAACGAGAGACCCGTTAGTCTAGATATAGAAGACGGTTGTATAACGAGAGATCTCGTTAGTCTAGATATAGTCGACGGTTGTACAGACGGATCTCGTTAGTCTAGATATAGAAGACGGTTGTATAACGAGAGATCTCGTTAGTGTAGATATAAAAGACGGTTGTACAACGACGGATCTCGTTAGTCTAGATATAGAAGACGGTTGTACATCGACGGATCTCGTTAGTCTAGATATTGAAGACGTTTGTCCAAGGACGTATCTCGTTAGTCTAGATATAGATGACGGTTGTACAGACGTATCTCGTTAGTCTAGATATAGAAGACGGTTGTACAACGACGGATCTCGTTAGTCTAGATATAGAAGGGGGTTGTACAACAACGGATCTCGTTAGTCTAGATATAGAAGACGGTTGTATAACGAGAGATCTCGTTAGTCTAGATATAGAAGACGGTTGTATAACGAGAGATCTCGTTAGTCTAGATATAGAAGACGGTTGTACAGACGGATCTCGTTAGTCTAGATATAGAAGACGGTTGTATAACGAGAGATCTCGTTAGTGTAGATATAAAAGACGGTTGTACAACGAGAGATCTCGTTAGTGTAGATATAAAAGACGGTTGTACAACGACGGATCTCGTTAGTCTAGATATAGAAGACGGTTGTACAACGACGGATCTCGTTAGTCTAGATTTTGAAGACCTTTGTCCAAGGACGTATCTCGTTAGTCTAGATATAGATGACGGTTGTACAGACGTATCTCGTTAGTCTAGATATAGAAGACGGTTGTACAACGACGGATCTCGTTAGTCTAGATATAGAAGAGGGTTGTACAACAACGGATCTCGTTAGTCTAGATATAGAAGACGGTTGCGCAGACGGATCTCGTTAGTCTAGATATAGAAGACGGTTGTATAATGAGAGATCTCGTTAGTCTAGATATAGAAGACGGTTGTATAACGAGAGATCTCGTTAGTCTAGATATAGAAGACGGTTGTACAGGCGGATCTCGTTAGTCTAGATATAGAAGACGGTTGTATAACGAGAGACCCGTTAGTCTAGATATAGAAGACGGTTGTATAACGAGAGATCTCGATAGTCTAGATATAGAAGACGGTTGTACAGACGGATCTCGTTAGTCTAGATATAGAAGACGGTTGTATAACGAGAGATCTCGTTAGTGTAGATATAAAAGACGGTTGTACAACGACGGATCTCGTTAGTCTAGATATAGAAGACGGTTGTACAGACGGATCTCGTTAGTCTAGATATAGAAGACGGTTGTACATCGATGGATCTCGTTAGTCTAGATATTGAAGACGTTTGTCCAAGGACGTATCTCGTTAGTCTAGATATAGATGACGGTTGTACAGACGGATCTCGTTAGTCTAGATATAGAAGACGGTTGTATAACGAGAGACCCGTTAGTCTAGATATAGAAGACGGTTGTATAACGAGAGATGTCGTTAGTCTAGATATAGAAGACGGTTGTACAGACGGATCTCGTTAGTCTAGATATAGAAGACGGTTGTACAGACGGATCTCGTTAGTCTAGATATAGAAGACGGTTGTACAGACGGATCTCGTTAGTCTAGATATAGAAGACGGTTGTATAACGAGAGATCTCGTTAGTCTAGATATAGAAGACGGTTATACAGACGGATCTCGTTAGTCTAGATATAGAAGACGGTTATACAGACGGATTTCGTTAGTCTAGATATAGAAGACGGTTGAATATCGAGAGATCTCGTTAGTCTAGATATAGAAGACGGTTGTACAGACGGATCTCGTTAGTCTAGATATAGAAGACGGGATGTATAACGAGAGATCTCGTTAGTCTTGATATAGAAGACGGTTGTACAGACGGATCCCGTTAGTCTAGGTATAGAAGACGGTTGTACATCGAGAGATCTCGTTAGTCTAGATATAGAAAACGGTTGTACAGACGGTTCTCGTTAGTCTAGATATAGAAAACGGTTGTACAGACGGTTCTCGTTAGTCTAGATATAGAAGACGGTTGTACAGACGGATCTCGGTAGTCTAGATATAGAAGACGGTTGTACAGACGGATCTCGTTAGTCTAGATATAGAAGACGGGATGTATAACGAGAGATCTCGTTAGTCTAGATATAGAAGACGGTTGTACAGGCGGATCCCGTTAGTCTAGATATAGAAGACGGTTGTACATCGAGAGATCTCGTTAGTCTAGATATAGAAGACGGTTGTACAACGACGGATCTCGTTAGTCTAGATATAGAAGACGGTTGTACAGACCGATCTCGTTAGTCTAGATATTGAAGACGTTTGTCCAACGACGTATCTCGTTAGTCTAGATATAGAAAACTGTTGTACAGACGGATCTCGTTAGTCTAGATATAGAAGACGGTTGTACAGACGGATCTCGTTAGTCTAGATATAGAAGACGGTTGTATAACGAGAGATCTCGTTAGTCTAGATATAGAAGACGGTTGTATAACGAGAGATCTCGTTAGTCTAGATATAGAAGACGGTTGTATAACGAGAGATCTCGTTAGTCTAGATATAGAAGACGGTTGTATAACGAGAGATCTCGTTAGTCTAGATATAGAAGACGGTTGTATAACGAGAGATCTCGTTAGTCTAGATATAGAAGACGGTTGTATAACGAGAGATCTCGTTAGTCTAGATATAGAAGACGGTTGTACAGACGGATCTCGTTAGTCTAGATATAGAAGACGGTTGTATAACGAGAGACCCGTTAGTCTAGATATAGAAGACGGTTGTATAACGAGAGATGTCGTTAGTCTAGATATAGAAGACGGTTGTACAGACGGATCTCGTTAGTCTAGATATAGAAGACGGTTGCACAGACGGATCTCGTTAGTCTAGATATAGAAGACGGTTGTACAGACGGATCTCGTTAGTCTAGATATAGAAGAGGGTTGTACAACGACGGATCTCGTTAGTCTAGATATAGAAGACGGTTGTACAGACGGATCTCGTTAGTCTAGATATAGAAGACGGTTCTACAGACGGATTTCGTTAGTCTAGATATAGAAGACGGGATGTATAACGAGAGATCTCGTTAGTCTAGATATAGAAGACGGTTATACAGATGGTTCTCGTTAGTCTAGATATAGAAGACGGTTGTACAGACGGATCTCGGTAGTCTAGATATAGAAGACGGTTGTACAACGACGGATCTCGTTAGTCTAGATATAGAAGACGGCTGTACAGACGGATCTCGTTAGTCTAGATATAGAAGGCGGTTGTACAGACGCATCTCGTAAGTCCAGATATAGAAGACGGTTGTACAGACGGATCTCGTTAGTCTAGATATAGAAGACGGTTGTACAGACGGATCTCGTTAGTCTAGATATAGAAGAGGGTTGTATAACGAGAGATCTCGTTAGTCTAGATATAGAAGATGGTTGTACAGACGGATCTCGTTAGTCCAGATAAAGAAGACGGTTGTACTGACGGATCTCGTTAGTCTAGATATAGAAGACGGTTGTACAGACGGATCTCGTTAGTCTAGACATAGAAGACGGTTGTACACACAGAGCTCGTTAGTCTAGATATAGAAGACGGATCTCGTTAGTCTAGATATAGAAGACGGTTGTACAGACGGATCTCGTTAGTCTAGATATAGAAGACGGTTGTATAACGAGAGACCCGTTAGTCTAGATATAGAAGACGGTTGAATAACGAGAGACCTCGTTAGTCTAGATATAGAAGACGGTTGAATAACGAGAGATCTCGTTAGTCTAGATATAGAAGACGGTTGTACAGACGGATCTCGTTAGTCTAGATATAGAAGAGGGTTGTACAACGACGGATCTCGTTAGTCTAGATATAGAAGACGGTTGTACAGACGGATCTCGTTAGTCTAGATATAGAAGACGGTTGTACAGACGGATCTCGTTAGTCTAGATATAGAAGACGGTTCTACAGACGGATCTCGTTAGTGTAGATATAGAAGACGGTTGTATAACGAGAGATCTCGTTAGTCTAGATATAGAAGACGGTTGTACAGACGGATCTCGTTAGTCTAGATATAGAAGAGGGTTGTACAACGACGGATCTCGTTAGTCTAGATATAGAAGACGGTTGTACAGACGGATCTCGTTAGTCTAGATATAGAAGACGGTTCTACAGACGGATTTCGTTAGTCTAGATATAGAAGACGGTTGAATAACGAGAGACCTCGTTAGTCTAGATATAGAAGACGGTTGAATAACGAGAGATCTCGTTAGTCTAGATATAGAAGACGGTTGTACAGACGGATCTCGTTAGTCTAGATATAGAAGAGGGTTGTACTGACGGATCTCGTTAGTCTAGATATAGAAGAGGGTTGTATAACGAGAGATCTCGTTAGTCTAGATATAGAAGATGGTTGTACAGACGGATCTCGTTAGTCCAGATAAAGAAGACGGTTGTACAGACGGATCTCGTTAGTCTAGATATAGAAGACGGTTGTACAGACGGATCTCGTTAGTCTAGATATAGAAGACGGGATGTATAACGAGAGATCTCGTTAGTCTTGATATAGAAGACGGTTGTACAGACGGATCCCGTTAGTCTAGGTATAGAAGACGGTTGTACATCGAGAGATCTCGTTAGTCTAGATATAGAAAACGGTTGTACAGACGGTTCTCGTTAGTCTAGATATAGAAGACCTTTGTCCAAGGACGTATCTCGTTAGTCTAGATATAGATGACGGTTGTACAGACGTATCTCGTTAGTCTAGATATAGAAGACGGTTGTACAACGACGGATCTCGTTAGTCTAGATATAGAAGAGGGTTGTACAACAACGGATCTCGTTAGTCTAGATATAGAAGACGGTTGCGCAGACGGATCTCGTTAGTCTAGATATAGAAGACGGTTGTATAATGAGAGATCTCGTTAGTCTAGATATAGAAGACGGTTGTACAGACGGATCTCGTTAGTCTAGATATAGAAGACGGTTGTACAGACGGATCTCGTTAGTCTAGATATAGAAGACGGTTGTATAACGAGAGTTCTCGTTAGTCTAGATATAGAAGACGGTTGTACAGACGGATCTCGTTAGTCTAGATATAGAAGACGGTTGTACAGACGGATCTCGTTAGTCTAGATATAGAAGACGGTTGTATAACGAGAGATCTCGTTAGTCTAGATATAGAAGACGGTTATACAGACGGATCTCGTTAGTCTAGATATAGAAGACGGTTGTACAGACGGATCTCGTTAGTCTAGATATAGAAGACGGTTGTACAGACGGATCTCGTTAGTCTAGATATAGAAGACGGTTGTATAACGAGAGATCTCGTTAGTGTAGATATAAAAGACGGTTGTACAACGACGGATCTCGTTAGTCTAGATATAGAAGACGGTTGTACAGACGGATCTCGTTAGTCTAGATATAGAAGACGGTTGTACAGACGGATCTCGTTAGTCTAGATATAGAAGACGGTTGTACAGACGGATCTCGTTAGTCTAGATATAGAAGACGGTTGTACAGACGGATCTCGTTAGTCTAGATATAGAAGACGGTTGTATAACGAGAGATCTCGTTAGTCTAGATATAGAAGACGGTTGTATAGACGGATCTCGTTAGTCTAGATATAGAAGAGGGTTGTACAACGACGGATCTCGTTAGTCTAGATATAGAAGGCGGTTGTACAGACGGATCCCGTTAGTCTAGATATAGAAGACGGTTGTACAACGACGGATCACGTTAGTCTAGATATTGAAGACGTTTGTCCAAGGACGTATCTCGTTAGTCTAGATATAGATGACGGATGTACAGACGGATCTCGTTAGTCTAGACATAGAAGACGGTTGTACAGACAGAGCTCGTTAGTCTAGATATAGAAGACGGATCTCGTTAGTCTAGATATAGAAGACGGTTGTACAGACGGATCTCGTTAGTCTAGATATAGAAGACGGTTGTACAGACGGATCTCGTTAGTCTAGATATAGAAGACGGTTGTACAGACGGATCTCGTTAGTCTAGATATAGAAGACGGTTGTATAACGAGAGATCTCGTTAGTGTAGATATAAAAGACGGTTGTACAACGACGGATCTCGTTAGTCTAGATATAGAAGACGGTTGTACAGACGGATCTCGTTAGTCTAGATATAGAAGACGGTTGTACAGACGGATCTCGTTAGTCTAGATATAGAAGACGGTTGTATAACGAGAGATCTCGTTAGTGTAGATATAAAAGACGGTTGTACAACGACGGATCTCGTTAGTCTAGATATAGAAGACGGTTGTATAACGAGAGATCTCGTTAGTCTAGATATAGAAGACGGTTGTACAGACGGATCTCGTTAGTCTAGATATAGAAGACGGTTGTATAACGAGAGACCCGTTAGTCTAGATATAGAAGACGGTTGAATAACGAGAGATCTCGTTAGTCTAGATATAGTCGACGGTTGTACAGACGGATCTCGTTAGTCTAGATATAGAAGACGGTTGTATAACGAGAGATCTCGTTAGTGTAGATATAAAAGACGGTTGTACAACGACGGATCTCGTTAGTCTAGATATAGAAGACGGTTGTACATCGACGGATCTCGTTAGTCTAGATATTGAAGACGTTTGTCCAAGGACGTATCTCGTTAGTCTAGATATAGATGACGGTTGTACAGACGTATCTCGTTAGTCTAGATATAGAAGACGGTTGTACAACGACGGATCTCGTTAGTCTAGATATAGAAGAGGGTTGTACAACAACGGATCTCGTTAGTCTAGATATAGAAGACGGTTGTATAACGAGAGATCTCGTTAGTCTAGATATAGAAGACGGTTGTATAACGAGAGATCTCGTTAGTCTAGATATAGAAGACGGTTGTACAGACGGATCTCGTTAGTCTAGATATAGAAGACGGTTGTATAACGAGAGATCTCGTTAGTGTAGATATAAAAGACGGTTGTACAACGAGAGATCTCGTTAGTGTAGATATAAAAGACGGTTGTACAACGACGGATCTCGTTAGTCTAGATATAGAAGACGGTTGTACAACGACGGATCTCGTTAGTCTAGATTTTGAAGACCTTTGTCCAAGGACGTATCTCGTTAGTCTAGATATAGATGACGGTTGTACAGACGTATCTCGTTAGTCTAGATATAGAAGACGGTTGTACAACGACGGATCTCGTTAGTCTAGATATAGAAGAGGGTTGTACAACAACGGATCTCGTTAGTCTAGATATAGAAGACGGTTGCGCAGACGGATCTCGTTAGTCTAGATATAGAAGACGGTTGTATAATGAGAGATCTCGTTAGTCTAGATATAGAAGACGGTTGTATAACGAGAGATCTCGTTAGTCTAGATATAGAAGACGGTTGTACAGGCGGATCTCGTTAGTCTAGATATAGAAGACGGTTGTATAACGAGAGACCCGTTAGTCTAGATATAGAAGACGGTTGTATAACGAGAGATCTCGATAGTCTAGATATAGAAGACGGTTGTACAGACGGATCTCGTTAGTCTAGATATAGAAGACGGTTGTATAACGAGAGATCTCGTTAGTGTAGATATAAAAGACGGTTGTACAACGACGGATCTCGTTAGTCTAGATATAGAAGACGGTTGAATAACGAGAGATCTCGTTATTCTAGATATAGAAGACGGTTGTACAGACGGATCTCGTTAGTCTAGATATAGGAGACGGTTGTACAGACGGATCTCGTTAGTCTAGATATAGAAGGCGGTTGTATAGACGGATCTCGTTAGTCTAGATATAGAAGAGGGTTGTACAACGACGGATCTCGTTAGTCTAGATATAGAAGACGGTTGTACAGACGGATCTCGTTAGTCTAGATATAGAAGACGGTTCTACAGACGGATCTCGTTAGTCTAGATATAGAAGACGGTTGTACAGACGGATCTCGTTAGTCTAGATATAGAAGACGGTTGTATAACGAGAGATCTCGTTAGTCTAGATATAGAAGACGGTTATACAGGCGGATCTCGTTAGTCTAGATATAGAAGACGGTTATACAGACGGATTTCGTTAGTCTAGATATAGGAGACGGTTGAATATCGAGAGATCTCGTTAGTCTAGATATAGAAGACGGTTGAATAACGAGAGACCTCGTTAGTCTAGATATAGAAGACGGTTGAATAACGAGAGATCTCGTTAGTCTAGATATAGAAGACGGTTGTACAGACAGATCTCGTTAGTCTAGATATAGAAGACAGTTGTACAGATGGATCTCGTTAGTCTAGATATAGAAGACGGTTGTACAGACGGATCTCGTTAGTCTAGATATAGAAGGCGGTTGTATAGACGGATCTCGTTAGTCTAGATATAGAAGAGGGTTGTAGAACGACGGATCTCGTTAGTCTAGATATAGAAGACGGTTGTACAGACGGATCTCGTTAGTCTAGATATAGAAGACGGTTCTACAGACGGATTTCGTTAGTCTAGATATAGAAGACGGTTGTACAACGACGGATCTCGTTAGTCTAGATATTGAAGACGTTTGTCCAAGGACGTATCTCGTTAGTCTAGATATAGAAGACTGTTGTACAGACGGATCTCGTTAGTCTAGATATAGAAGACGGTTGTACAGACGGATCTCGTTAGTCTAGATATAGAAGACGGGATGTATAACGAGAGATCTCGTTAGTCTAGATATAGAAGACGGTTGTACAGGCGGATCCCGTTAGTCTAGATATAGAAGACGGTTGTACAGACGGATCTCGTTAGTCTAGATATAGAAGACGGTTGTATAACGAGAGATCTCGTTAGTCTAGATATAGAAGACGGTTGTATAACGAGAGATCTCGTTAGTCTAGATATAGAAGACGGTTGTATAACGAGAGATCTCGTTAGTCTAGATATAGAAGACGGTTGTATAACGAGAGATCTCGTTAGTCTAGATATAGAAGACGGTTGTATAACGAGAGATCTCGTTAGTCTAGATATAGAAGACGGTTGTATAACGAGAGATCTCGTTAGTCTAGATATAGAAGACGGTTGTATAACGAGAGATCTCGTTAGTCTAGATATAGAAGACGGTTGTACAGACGGATCTCGTTAGTCTAGATATAGAAGACGGTTGTATAACGAGAGACCCGTTAGTCTAGATATAGAAGACGGTTGTATAACGAGAGATGTCGTTAGTCTAGATATAGAAGACGGTTGTACAGACGGATCTCGTTAGTCTAGATATAGATGACGGTTGTACAGACGGTTCTCGTTAGTCTAGATATAGAAGACGGTTGTACAGACGGATCTCGGTAGTCTAGATATAGAAGACGGTTGTACAGACGGATCTCGTTAGTCTAGATATAGAAGACGGTTGTATAACGAGAGACCCGTTAGTCTAGATATAGAAGACGGTTGTATAACGAGAGATGTCGTTAGTCTAGATATAGAAGACGGTTGTACAGACGGATCTCGTTAGTCTAGATATAGAAGACGGTTGTACAGACGGATCTCGTTAGTCTAGATATAGAAGACGGTTGTACAGACGGATCTCGTTAGTCTAGATATAGAAGACGGTTGTACATCGACGGATCTCGTTAGTCTAGATATTGAAGACGTTTGTCCAAGGACGTATCTCGTTAGTCTAGATATAGATGACGGTTGTACAGACGGTTCTCGTTAGTCTAGATATAGAAGACGGTTGTACAGACGGATCTCGGTAGTCTAGATATAGAAGACGGTTGTACAGACGGATCTCGTTAGTCTAGATATAGAAGACGGGATGTATAACGAGAGATCTCGTTAGTCTAGATATAGAAGACGGTTGTACAGGCGGATCCCGTTAGTCTAGATATAGAAGACGGTTGTACATCGAGAGATCTCGTTAGTCTAGATATAGAAGACGGTTGTACAACGACGGATCTCGTTAGTCTAGATATAGAAGACGGTTGTACAGACCGATCTCGTTAGTCTAGATATTGAAGACGTTTGTCCAACGACGTATCTCGTTAGTCTAGATATAGAAAACTGTTGTACAGACGGATCTCGTTAGTCTAGATATAGAAGACGGTTGTACAGACGGATCTCGTTAGTCTAGATATAGAAGACGGTTGTATAACGAGAGATCTCGTTAGTCTAGATATAGAAGACGGTTGTATAACGAGAGATCTCGTTAGTCTAGATATAGAAGACGGTTGTACAGACCGATCTCGTTAGTCTAGATATAGAAAACGGTTGTACAGACGGTTCTCGTTAGTCTAGATATAGAAGACGGTTGTACAGACGGATCTCGGTAGTCTAGATATAGAAGACGGTTGTATAACGAGAGATCTCGTTAGTCTAGATATAGAAGACGGTTGTACAGACGGATCTCGTTAGTCTAGATATAGAAGACGGTTATACAGACGGATTTCGTTAGTCTAGATATAGAAGACGGTTGAATATCGAGAGATCTCGTTAGTCTAGATATAGAAGACGGTTGAATAACGAGAGACCTCGTTAGTCTAGATATAGAAGACGGGATGTATAACGAGAGATCTCGTTAGTCTAGATATAGAAGACGGTTGTACAGGCGGATCCCGTTAGTCTAGATATAGAAGACGGTTGTACATCGAGAGATCTCGTTAGTCTAGATATAGAAGACGGTTGTACAACGACGGATCTCGTTAGTCTAGATATAGAAGACGGTTGTACAGACCGATCTCGTTAGTCTAGATATTGAAGACGTTTGTCCAACGACGTATCTTGTTAGTCTAGATATAGAAAACTGTTGTACAGACGGATCTCGTTAGTCTAGATATAGAAGAGGGTTGTACAGACGGATCTCGTTAGTCTAGATATAGAAGACGGTTGTATAACGAGAGATCTCGTTAATCTAGATATAGAAGACGGTTGTATAGACGGATCTCGTTAGTCTAGATATAGAAGAGGGTTGTACAACGACGGATCTCGTTAGTCTAGATATAGAAGGCGGTTGTACAGACGGATCCCGTTAGTCTAGATATAGAAGACGGTTGTACAACGACGGATCACGTTAGTCTAGATATTGAAGACGTTTGTCCAAGGACGTATCTCGTTAGTCTAGATATAGATGACGGATGTACAGACGGATCTCGTTAGTCTAGACATAGAAGACGGTTGTACAGACAGAGCTCGTTAGTCTAGATATAGAAGACGGATCTCGTTAGTCTAGATATAGAAGACGGATGTACAGACGGATCTCGTTAGTCTAGATATAGAAGACCGTTGTATAACGAGAGATCTCGTTAGTGTAGATATAAAAGACGGTTGTACAACGACGGATCTCGTTAGTCTAGATATAGAAGACGGTTGTACAGACGGATCTCGTTAGTCTAGATATAGAAGACGGTTGTACAGACGGATCTCGTTAGTCTAGATATAGAAGACGGTTGTATAACGAGAGATCTCGTTAGTGTAGATATAAAAGACGGTTGTACAACGACGGATCTCGTTAGTCTAGATATAGAAGACGGTTGTACAGACGGATCTCGTTAGTCTAGATATAGAAGACGGTTGTACAGACGGATCTCGTTAGTCTAGATATAGAAGACGGTTGTACAGACGGATCTCGTTAGTCTAGATATAGAAGACGGTTGTATAACGAGAGATCTCGTTAGTCTAGATATAGAAGACGGTTGTATAGACGGATCTCGTTAGTCTAGATATAGAAGAGGGTTGTACAACGACGGATCTCGTTAGTCTAGATATAGAAGGCGGTTGTACAGACGGATCCCGTTAGTCTAGATATAGAAGACGGTTGTATAACGAGAGATCTCGTTAGTCTAGATATAGTCGACGGTTGTACAGACGGATCTCGTTAGTCTAGATATAGAAGACGGTTGTATAACGAGAGATCTCGTTAGTCTAGATATAGAAGACGGTTGTATAACGAGAGATCTCGTTAGTCTAGATATAGAAGACGGTTGTATAACGAGAGATCTCGTTAGTCTAGATATAGAAGACGGTTGTACAGACGGATCTCGTTAGTCTAGATATAGAAGACGGTTGTATAACGAGAGATCTCGTTAGTGTAGATATAAAAGACGGTTGTACAACGAGAGATCTCGTTAGTGTAGATATAAAAGACGGTTGTACAACGACGGATCTCGTTAGACTAGATATAGAAGACGGTTGTACAACGACGGATCTCGTTAGTCTAGATTTTGAAGACCTTTGTCCTAGGACGTATCTCGTTAGTCTAGATATAGATGACGGTTGTACAGACGTATCTCGTTAGTCTAGATATAGAAGACGGTTGTACAACGACGGATCTCGTTAGTCTAGATATAGATGACGGATGTACAGACGGATCTCGTTAGTCTAGACATAGAAGACGGTTGTACAGACAGAGCTCGTTAGTCTAGATATAGAAGACGGATCTCGTTAGTCTAGATATAGAAGACGGTTGTACAGACGGATCTCGTTAGTCTAGATATAGAAGACGGTTGTACAGACGGATCTCGTTAGTCTAGATATAGAAGACGGTTGTATAACGAGAGATCTCGTTAGTGTAGATATAAAAGACGGTTGTACAACGACGGATCTCGTTAGTCTAGATATAGAAGACGGTTGTACAGACGGATCTCGTTAGTCTAGATATAGAAGACGGTTGTACAGACGGATCTCGTTAGTCTAGATATAGAAGACGGTTGTATAACGAGAGATCTCGTTAGTGTAGATATAAAAGACGGTTGTACAACGACGGATCTCGTTAGTCTAGATATAGAAGACGGTTGTATAACGAGAGATCTCGTTAGTCTAGATATAGAAGACGGTTGTACAGACGGATCTCGTTAGTCTAGATATAGAAGACGGTTGTATAACGAGAGACCCGTTAGTCTAGATATAGTCGACGGTTGTACAGACGGATCTCGTTAGTCTAGATATAGAAGACGGTTGTATAACGAGAGATCTCGTTAGTGTAGATATAAAAGACGGTTGTACAACGACGGATCTCGTTAGTCTAGATATAGAAGACGGTTGTACATCGACGGATCTCGTTAGTCTAGATATTGAAGACGTTTGTCCAAGGACGTATCTCGTTAGTCTAGATATAGATGACGGTTGTACAGACGTATCTCGTTAGTCTAGATATAGAAGACGGTTGTACAACGACGGATCTCGTTAGTCTAGATATAGAAGAGGGTTGTACAACAACGGATCTCGTTAGTCTAGATATAGAAGACGGTTGTATAACGAGAGATCTCGTTAGTCTAGATATAGAAGACGGTTGTATAACGAGAGATCTCGTTAGTCTAGATATAGAAGACGGTTGTACAGACGGATCTCGTTAGTCTAGATATAGAAGACGGTTGTATAACGAGAGATCTCGTTAGTGTAGATATAAAAGACGGTTGTACAACGAGAGATCTCGTTAGTGTAGATATAAAAGACGGTTGTACAACGACGGATCTCGTTAGTCTAGATATAGAAGACGGTTGTACAACGACGGATCTCGTTAGTCTAGATTTTGAAGACCTTTGTCCAAGGACGTATCTCGTTAGTCTAGATATAGATGACGGTTGTACAGACGTATCTCGTTAGTCTAGATATAGAAGACGGTTGTACAACGACGGATCTCGTTAGTCTAGATATAGAAGAGGGTTGTACAACAACGGATCTCGTTAGTCTAGATATAGAAGACGGTTGCGCAGACGGATCTCGTTAGTCTAGATATAGAAGACGGTTGTACAGACCGATCTCGTTAGTCTAGATATAGAAAACGGTTGTACAGACGGTTCTCGTTAGTCTAGATATAGAAGACGGTTGTACAGACGGATCTCGGTAGTCTAGATATAGAAGACGGTTGTATAACGAGAGATCTCGTTAGTCTAGATATAGAAGACGGTTGTACAGACGGATCTCGTTAGTCTAGATATAGAAGACGGTTATACAGACGGATTTCGTTAGTCTAGATATAGAAGACGGTTGAATATCGAGAGATCTCGTTAGTCTAGATATAGAAGACGGTTGAATAACGAGACCTCGTTAGTCTAGATATAGAAGACGGGATGTATAACGAGAGATCTCGTTAGTCTAGATATAGAAGACGGTTGTACAGGCGGATCCCGTTAGTCTAGATATAGAAGACGGTTGTACATCGAGAGATCTCGTTAGTCTAGATATAGAAGACGGTTGTACAACGACGGATCTCGTTAGTCTAGATATAGAAGACGGTTGTACAGACCGATCTCGTTAGTCTAGATATTGAAGACGTTTGTCCAACGACGTATCTTGTTAGTCTAGATATAGAAAACTGTTGTACAGACGGATCTCGTTAGTCTAGATATAGAAGAGGGTTGTACAGACGGATCTCGTTAGTCTAGATATAGAAGACGGTTGTATAACGAGAGATCTCGTTAGTCTAGATATAGAAGACGGTTGTATAGACGGATCTCGTTAGTCTAGATATAGAAGAGGGTTGTACAACGACGGATCTCGTTAGTCTAGATATAGAAGGCGGTTGTACAGACGGATCCCGTTAGTCTAGATATAGAAGACGGTTGTACAACGACGGATCACGTTAGTCTAGATATTGAAGACGTTTGTCCAAGGACGTATCTCGTTAGTCTAGATATAGATGACGGATGTACAGACGGATCTCGTTAGTCTAGACATAGAAGACGGTTGTACAGACAGAGCTCGTTAGTCTAGATATAGAAGACGGATCTCGTTAGTCTAGATATAGAAGACGGTTGTACAGACGGATCTCGTTAGTCTAGATATAGAAGACGGTTGTACAGACGGATCTCGTTAGTCTAGATATAGAAGACGGTTGTATAACGAGAGATCTCGTTAGTGTAGATATAAAAGACGGTTGTACAACGACGGATCTCGTTAGTCTAGATATAGAAGACGGTTGTACAGACGGATCTCGTTAGTCTAGATATAGAAGACGGTTGTACAGACGGATCTCGTTAGTCTATATATAGAAGACGGTTGTATAACGAGAGATCTCGTTAGTGTAGATATAAAAGACGGTTGTACAACGACGGATCTCGTTAGTCTAGATATAGAAGACGGTTGTACAGACGGATCTCGTTAGTCTAGATATAGAAGACGGTTGTACAGACGGATCTCGTTAGTCTAGATATAGAAGACGGTTGTACAGACGGATCTCGTTAGTCTAGATATAGAAGACGGTTGTATAACGAGAGATCTCGTTAGTCTAGATATAGAAGACGGTTGTATAGACGGATCTCGTTAGTCTAGATATAGAAGAGGGTTGTACAACGACGGATCTCGTTAGTCTAGATATAGAAGGCGGTTGTACAGACGGATCCCGTTAGTCTAGATATAGAAGACGGTTGTACAACGACGGATCACGTTAGTCTAGATATTGAAGACGTTTGTCCAAGGACGTATCTCGTTAGTCTAGATATAGATGACGGATGTACAGACGGATCTCGTTAGTCTAGACATAGAAGACGGTTGTACAGACAGAGCTCGTTAGTCTAGATATAGAAGACGGATCTCGTTAGTCTAGATATAGAAGACGGTTGTACAGACGGATCTCGTTAGTCTAGATATAGAAGACGGTTGTACAGACGGATCTCGTTAGTCTAGATATAGAAGACGGTTGTATAACGAGAGATCTCGTTAGTGTAGATATAAAAGACGGTTGTACAACGACGGATCTCGTTAGTCTAGATATAGAAGACGGTTGTACAGACGGATCTCGTTAGTCTAGATATAGAAGACGGTTGTACAGACGGATCTCGTTAGTCTAGATATAGAAGACGGTTGTATAACGAGAGATCTCGTTAGTGTAGATATAAAAGACGGTTGTACAACGACGGATCTCGTTAGTCTAGATATAGAAGACGGTTGTACAGACGGATCTCGTTAGTCTAGATATAGAAGACGGTTGTACAGACGGATCTCGTTAGTCTAGATATAGAAGACGGTTGTACAGACGGATCTCGTTAGTCTAGATATAGAAGACGGTTGTATAACGAGAGATCTCGTTAGTCTAGATATAGAAGACGGTTGTATAACGAGAGATCTCGTTAGTCTAGATATAGAAGACGGTTGTACAGACGGATCTCGTTAGTCTAGATATAGAAGACGGTTGTATAACGAGAGACCCGTTAGTCTAGATATAGAAGACGGTTGTATAACGAGAGATCTCGTTAGTCTAGATATAGTCGACGGTTGTACAGACGGATCTCGTTAGTCTAGATATAGAAGACGGTTGTATAACGAGAGATCTCGTTAGTCTAGATATAGAAGACGGTTGTATAACGAGAGATCTCGTTAGTCTAGATATAGAAGACGGTTGTATAACGAGAGATCTCGTTAGTCTAGATATAGAAGACGGTTGTACAGACGGATCTCGTTAGTCTAGATATAGAAGACGGTTGTATAACGAGAGATCTCGTTAGTGTAGATATAAAAGACGGTTGTACAACGAGAGATCTCGTTAGTGTAGATATAAAAGACGGTTGTACAACGACGGATCTCGTTAGTCTAGATATAGAAGACGGTTGTACAACGACGGATCTCGTTAGTCTAGATTTTGAAGACCTTTGTCCTAGGACGTATCTCGTTAGTCTAGATATAGATGACGGTTGTACAGACGTATCTCGTTAGTCTAGATATAGAAGACGGTTGTACAACGACGGATCTCGTTAGTCTAGATATAGAAGAGGGTTGTACAACAACGGATCTCGTTAGTCTAGATATAGAAGACGGTTGCGCAGACGGATCTCGTTAGTCTAGATATAGAAGACGGGATGTATAACGAGAGATCTCGTTAGTCTAGATATAGAAGACGGTTGTACAGGCGGATCCCGTTAGTCTAGATATAGAAGACGGTTGTACATCGAGAGATCTCGTTAGTCTAGATATAGAAGACGGTTGTACAACGACGGATCTCGTTAGTCTAGATATAGAAGACGGTTGTACAGACCGATCTCGTTAGTCTAGATATTGAAGACGTTTGTCCAACGACGTATCTCGTTAGTCTAGATATAGATGACGGTTGTACAGACGGATCTCGTTAGTCTAGATATAGAAGACGGTTGTATAACGAGAGATCTCGTTAGTGTAGATATAAAAGACGGTTGTACAACGAGAGATCTCGTTAGTGTAGATATAAAAGACGGTTGTACAACGACGGATCTCGTTAGTCTAGATATAGAAGACGGTTGTACAACGACGGATCTCGTTAGTCTAGATTTTGAAGACCTTTGTCCTAGGACGTATCTCGTTAGTCTAGATATAGATGACGGTTGTACAGACGTATCTCGTTAGTCTAGATATAGAAGACGGTTGTACAGACGGATCTCGTTAGTCTAGATATAGAAGACGGTTGTACAGACGGATCTCGTTAGTCTAGATATAGAAGGGGGTTGTACAACAACGGATCTCGTTAGTCTAGATATAGAAGACGGTTGTATAACGAGAGATCTCGTTAGTCTAGATATAGAAGACGGTTGTATAACGAGAGATCTCGTTAGTCTAGATATAGAAGACGGTTGTACAGACGGATCTCGTTAGTCTAGATATAGAAGACGGTTGTATAACGAGAGATCTCGTTAGTGTAGATATAAAAGACGGTTGTACAACGAGAGATCTCGTTAGTGTAGATATAAAAGACGGTTGTACAACGACGGATCTCGTTAGTCTAGATATAGAAGACGGTTGTACAACGACGGATCTCGTTAGTCTAGATTTTGAAGACCTTTGTCCAAGGACGTATCTCGTTAGTCTAGATATAGATGACGGTTGTACAGACGTATCTCGTTAGTCTAGATATAGAAGACGGTTGTACAACGACGGATCTCGTTAGTCTAGATATAGAAGAGGGTTGTACAACAACGGATCTCGTTAGTCTAGATATAGAAGACGGTTGCGCAGACGGATCTCGTTAGTCTAGATATAGAAGACGGTTGTATAATGAGAGATCTCGTTAGTCTAGATATAGAAGACGGTTGTATAACGAGAGATCTCGTTAGTCTAGATATAGAAGACGGTTGTACAGGCGGATCTCGTTAGTCTAGATATAGAAGACGGTTGTATAACGAGAGACCCGTTAGTCTAGATATAGAAGACGGTTGTATAACGAGAGATCTCGATAGTCTAGATATAGAAGACGGTTGTACAGACGGATCTCGTTAGTCTAGATATAGAAGACGGTTGTATAACGAGAGATCTCGTTAGTGTAGATATAAAAGACGGTTGTACAACGACGGATCTCGTTAGTCTAGATATAGAAGACGGTTGAATAACGAGAGATCTCGTTATTCTAGATATAGAAGACGGTTGTACAGACGGATCTCGTTAGTCTAGATATAGAAGACGGTTGTACATCGATGGATCTCGTTAGTCTAGATATTGAAGACGTTTGTCCAAGGACGTATCTCGTTAGTCTAGATATAGATGACGGTTGTACAGACGGATCTCGTTAGTCTAGATATAGAAGACGGTTGTATAACGAGAGACCCGTTAGTCTAGATATAGAAGACGGTTGTATAACGAGAGATGTCGTTAGTCTAGATATAGAAGACGGTTGTACAGACGGATCTCGTTAGTCTAGATATAGAAGACGGTTGTACAGACGGATCTCGTTAGTCTAGATATAGAAGACGGTTGTACAGACGGATCTCGTTAGTCTAGATATAGAAGACGGTTGTATAACGAGAGATCTCGTTAGTCTAGATATAGAAGACGGTTATACAGACGGATCTCGTTAGTCTAGATATAGAAGACGGTTATACAGACGGATTTCGTTAGTCTAGATATAGAAGACGGTTGAATATCGAGAGATCTCGTTAGTCTAGATATAGAAGACGGTTGTACAGACGGATCTCGTTAGTCTAGATATAGAAGACGGGATGTATAACGAGAGATCTCGTTAGTCTTGATATAGAAGACGGTTGTACAGACGGATCCCGTTAGTCTAGGTATAGAAGACGGTTGTACATCGAGAGATCTCGTTAGTCTAGATATAGAAAACGGTTGTACAGACGGTTCTCGTTAGTCTAGATATAGAAAACGGTTGTACAGACGGTTCTCGTTAGTCTAGATATAGAAGACGGTTGTACAGACGGATCTCGGTAGTCTAGATATAGAAGACGGTTGTACAGACGGATCTCGTTAGTCTAGATATAGAAGACGGGATGTATAACGAGAGATCTCGTTAGTCTAGATATAGAAGACGGTTGTACAGGCGGATCCCGTTAGTCTAGATATAGAAGACGGTTGTACATCGAGAGATCTCGTTAGTCTAGATATAGAAGACGGTTGTACAACGACGGATCTCGTTAGTCTAGATATAGAAGACGGTTGTACAGACCGATCTCGTTAGTCTAGATATTGAAGACGTTTGTCCAACGACGTATCTCGTTAGTCTAGATATAGAAAACTGTTGTACAGACGGATCTCGTTAGTCTAGATATAGAAGACGGTTGTACAGACGGATCTCGTTAGTCTAGATATAGAAGACGGTTGTATAACGAGAGATCTCGTTAGTCTAGATATAGAAGACGGTTGTATAACGAGAGATCTCGTTAGTCTAGATATAGAAGACGGTTGTATAACGAGAGATCTCGTTAGTCTAGATATAGAAGACGGTTGTATAACGAGAGATCTCGTTAGTCTAGATATAGAAGACGGTTGTATAACGAGAGATCTCGTTAGTCTAGATATAGAAGACGGTTGTATAACGAGAGATCTCGTTAGTCTAGATATAGAAGACGGTTGTACAGACGGATCTCGTTAGTCTAGATATAGAAGACGGTTGTATAACGAGAGACCCGTTAGTCTAGATATAGAAGACGGTTGTATAACGAGAGATGTCGTTAGTCTAGATATAGAAGACGGTTGTACAGACGGATCTCGTTAGTCTAGATATAGAAGACGGTTGCACAGACGGATCTCGTTAGTCTAGATATAGAAGACGGTTGTACAGACGGATCTCGTTAGTCTAGATATAGAAGAGGGTTGTACAACGACGGATCTCGTTAGTCTAGATATAGAAGACGGTTGTACAGACGGATCTCGTTAGTCTAGATATAGAAGACGGTTGTATAACGAGAGATCTCGTTAGTGTAGATATAAAAGACGGTTGTACAACGACGGATCTCGTTAGTCTAGATATAGAAGACGGTTGTACAGACGGATCTCGTTAGTCTAGATATAGAAGACGGTTGTACAGACGGATCTCGTTAGTCTAGATATAGAAGACGGTTGTACAGACGGATCTCGTTAGTCTAGATATAGAAGACGGTTGTATAACGAGAGATCTCGTTAGTCTAGATATAGAAGACGGTTGTATAACGAGAGATCTCGTTAGTCTAGATATAGAAGACGGTTGTACAGACGGATCTCGTTAGTCTAGATATAGAAGACGGTTGTATAACGAGAGACCCGTTAGTCTAGATATAGAAGACGGTTGTATAACGAGAGATCTCGTTAGTCTAGATATAGTCGACGGTTGTACAGACGGATCTCGTTAGTCTAGATATAGAAGACGGTTGTATAACGAGAGATCTCGTTAGTCTAGATATAGAAGACGGTTGTATAACGAGAGATCTCGTTAGTCTAGATATAGAAGACGGTTGTATAACGAGAGATCTCGTTAGTCTAGATATAGAAGACGGTTGTACAGACGGATCTCGTTAGTCTAGATATAGAAGACGGTTGTATAACGAGAGATCTCGTTAGTGTAGATATAAAAGACGGTTGTACAACGAGAGATCTCGTTAGTGTAGATATAAAAGACGGTTGTACAACGACGGATCTCGTTAGTCTAGATATAGAAGACGGTTGTACAACGACGGATCTCGTTAGTCTAGATTTTGAAGACCTTTGTCCTAGGACGTATCTCGTTAGTCTAGATATAGATGACGGTTGTACAGACGTATCTCGTTAGTCTAGATATAGAAGACGGTTGTACAACGACGGATCTCGTTAGTCTAGATATAGAAGAGGGTTGTACAACAACGGATCTCGTTAGTCTAGATATAGAAGACGGTTGCGCAGACGGATCTCGTTAGTCTAGATATAGAAGACGGGATGTATAACGAGAGATCTCGTTAGTCTAGATATAGAAGACGGTTGTACAGGCGGATCCCGTTAGTCTAGATATAGAAGACGGTTGTACATCGAGAGATCTCGTTAGTCTAGATATAGAAGACGGTTGTACAACGACGGATCTCGTTAGTCTAGATATAGAAGACGGTTGTACAGACCGATCTCGTTAGTCTAGATATTGAAGACGTTTGTCCAACGACGTATCTCGTTAGTCTAGATATAGATGACGGTTGTACAGACGGATCTCGTTAGTCTAGATATAGAAGACGGTTGTATAACGAGAGATCTCGTTAGTGTAGATATAAAAGACGGTTGTACAACGAGAGATCTCGTTAGTGTAGATATAAAAGACGGTTGTACAACGACGGATCTCGTTAGTCTAGATATAGAAGACGGTTGTACAACGACGGATCTCGTTAGTCTAGATTTTGAAGACCTTTGTCCTAGGACGTATCTCGTTAGTCTAGATATAGATGACGGTTGTACAGACGTATCTCGTTAGTCTAGATATAGAAGACGGTTGTACAGACGGATCTCGTTAGTCTAGATATAGAAGACGGTTGTACAGACGGATCTCGTTAGTCTAGATATAGAAGGGGGTTGTACAACAACGGATCTCGTTAGTCTAGATATAGAAGACGGTTGTATAACGAGAGATCTCGTTAGTCTAGATATAGAAGACGGTTGTATAACGAGAGATCTCGTTAGTCTAGATATAGAAGACGGTTGTACAGACGGATCTCGTTAGTCTAGATATAGAAGACGGTTGTATAACGAGAGATCTCGTTAGTGTAGATATAAAAGACGGTTGTACAACGAGAGATCTCGTTAGTGTAGATATAAAAGACGGTTGTACAACGACGGATCTCGTTAGTCTAGATATAGAAGACGGTTGTACAACGACGGATCTCGTTAGTCTAGATTTTGAAGACCTTTGTCCAAGGACGTATCTCGTTAGTCTAGATATAGATGACGGTTGTACAGACGTATCTCGTTAGTCTAGATATAGAAGACGGTTGTACAACGACGGATCTCGTTAGTCTAGATATAGAAGAGGGTTGTACAACAACGGATCTCGTTAGTCTAGATATAGAAGACGGTTGCGCAGACGGATCTCGTTAGTCTAGATATAGAAGACGGTTGTATAATGAGAGATCTCGTTAGTCTAGATATAGAAGACGGTTGTATAACGAGAGATCTCGTTAGTCTAGATATAGAAGACGGTTGTACAGGCGGATCTCGTTAGTCTAGATATAGAAGACGGTTGTATAACGAGAGACCCGTTAGTCTAGATATAGAAGACGGTTGTATAACGAGAGATCTCGATAGTCTAGATATAGAAGACGGTTGTACAGACGGATCTCGTTAGTCTAGATATAGAAGACGGTTGTATAACGAGAGATCTCGTTAGTGTAGATATAAAAGACGGTTGTACAACGACGGATCTCGTTAGTCTAGATATAGAAGACGGTTGAATAACGAGAGATCTCGTTATTCTAGATATAGAAGACGGTTGTACAGACGGATCTCGTTAGTCTAGATTTAGAAGACGGTTGTACATCGATGGATCTCGTTAGTCTAGATATTGAAGACGTTTGTCCAAGGACGTATCTCGTTAGTCTAGATATAGATGACGGTTGTACAGACGGATCTCGTTAGTCTAGATATAGAAGACGGTTGTATAACGAGAGACCCGTTAGTCTAGATATAGAAGACGGTTGTATAACGAGAGATGTCGTTAGTCTAGATATAGAAGACGGTTGTACAGACGGATCTCGTTAGTCTAGATATAGAAGACGGTTGTACAGACGGATCTCGTTAGTCTAGATATAGAAGACGGTTGTACAGACGGATCTCGTTAGTCTAGATATAGAAGACGGTTGTATAACGAGAGATCTCGTTAGTCTAGATATAGAAGACGGTTATACAGACGGATCTCGTTAGTCTAGATATAGAAGACGGTTATACAGACGGATTTCGTTAGTCTAGATATAGAAGACGGTTGAATATCGAGAGATCTCGTTAGTCTAGATATAGAAGACGGTTGTACAGACGGATCTCGTTAGTCTAGATATAGAAGACGGGATGTATAACGAGAGATCTCGTTAGTCTTGATATAGAAGACGGTTGTACAGACGGATCCCGTTAGTCTAGGTATAGAAGACGGTTGTACATCGAGAGATCTCGTTAGTCTAGATATAGAAAACGGTTGTACAGACGGTTCTCGTTAGTCTAGATATAGAAAACGGTTGTACAGACGGTTCTCGTTAGTCTAGATATAGAAGACGGTTGTACAGACGGATCTCGGTAGTCTAGATATAGAAGACGGTTGTACAGACGGATCTCGTTAGTCTAGATATAGAAGACGGGATGTATAACGAGAGATCTCGTTAGTCTAGATATAGAAGACGGTTGTACAGGCGGATCCCGTTAGTCTAGATATAGAAGACGGTTGTACATCGAGAGATCTCGTTAGTCTAGATATAGAAGACGGTTGTACAACGACGGATCTCGTTAGTCTAGATATAGAAGACGGTTGTACAGACCGATCTCGTTAGTCTAGATATTGAAGACGTTTGTCCAACGACGTATCTCGTTAGTCTAGATATAGAAAACTGTTGTACAGACGGATCTCGTTAGTCTAGATATAGAAGACGGTTGTACAGACGGATCTCGTTAGTCTAGATATAGAAGACGGTTGTATAACGAGAGATCTCGTTAGTCTAGATATAGAAGACGGTTGTATAACGAGAGATCTCGTTAGTCTAGATATAGAAGACGGTTGTATAACGAGAGATCTCGTTAGTCTAGATATAGAAGACGGTTGTATAACGAGAGATCTCGTTAGTCTAGATATAGAAGACGGTTGTATAACGAGAGATCTCGTTAGTCTAGATATAGAAGACGGTTGTATAACGAGAGATCTCGTTAGTCTAGATATAGAAGACGGTTGTACAGACGGATCTCGTTAGTCTAGATATAGAAGACGGTTGTATAACGAGAGACCCGTTAGTCTAGATATAGAAGACGGTTGTATAACGAGAGATGTCGTTAGTCTAGATATAGAAGACGGTTGTACAGACGGATCTCGTTAGTCTAGATATAGAAGACGGTTGCACAGACGGATCTCGTTAGTCTAGATATAGAAGACGGTTGTACAGACGGATCTCGTTAGTCTAGATATAGAAGAGGGTTGTACAACGACGGATCTCGTTAGTCTAGATATAGAAGACGGTTGTACAGACGGATCTCGTTAGTCTAGATATAGAAGACGGTTCTACAGACGGATTTCGTTAGTCTAGATATAGAAGACGGGATGTATAACGAGAGATCTCGTTAGTCTAGATATAGAAGACGGTTATACAGATGGTTCTCGTTAGTCTAGATATAGAAGACGGTTGTACAGACGGATCTCGGTAGTCTAGATATAGAAGACGGTTGTACAACGACGGATCTCGTTAGTCTAGATATAGAAGACGGCTGTACAGACGGATCTCGTTAGTCTAGATATAGAAGGCGGTTGTACAGACGCATCTCGTAAGTCCAGATATAGAAGACGGTTGTACAGACGGATCTCGTTAGTCTAGATATAGAAGACGGTTGTACAGACGGATCTCGTTAGTCTAGATATAGAAGAGGGTTGTATAACGAGAGATCTCGTTAGTCTAGATATAGAAGATGGTTGTACAGACGGATCTCGTTAGTCCAGATAAAGAAGACGGTTGTACTGACGGATCTCGTTAGTCTAGATATAGAAGACGGTTGTACAGACGGATCTCGTTAGTCTAGACATAGAAGACGGTTGTACACACAGAGCTCGTTAGTCTAGATATAGAAGACGGATCTCGTTAGTCTAGATATAGAAGACGGTTGTACAGACGGATCTCGTTAGTCTAGATATAGAAGACGGTTGTATAACGAGAGACCCGTTAGTCTAGATATAGAAGACGGTTGAATAACGAGAGACCTCGTTAGTCTAGATATAGAAGACGGTTGAATAACGAGAGATCTCGTTAGTCTAGATATAGAAGACGGTTGTACAGACGGATCTCGTTAGTCTAGATATAGAAGAGGGTTGTACAACGACGGATCTCGTTAGTCTAGATATAGAAGACGGTTGTACAGACGGATCTCGTTAGTCTAGATATAGAAGACGGTTGTACAGACGGATCTCGTTAGTCTAGATATAGAAGACGGTTCTACAGACGGATCTCGTTAGTGTAGATATAGAAGACGGTTGTATAACGAGAGATCTCGTTAGTCTAGATATAGAAGACGGTTGTACAGACGGATCTCGTTAGTCTAGATATAGAAGAGGGTTGTACAACGACGGATCTCGTTAGTCTAGATATAGAAGACGGTTGTACAGACGGATCTCGTTAGTCTAGATATAGAAGACGGTTCTACAGACGGATTTCGTTAGTCTAGATATAGAAGACGGTTGAATAACGAGAGACCTCGTTAGTCTAGATATAGAAGACGGTTGAATAACGAGAGATCTCGTTAGTCTAGATATAGAAGACGGTTGTACAGACGGATCTCGTTAGTCTAGATATAGAAGAGGGTTGTACTGACGGATCTCGTTAGTCTAGATATAGAAGAGGGTTGTATAACGAGAGATCTCGTTAGTCTAGATATAGAAGATGGTTGTACAGACGGATCTCGTTAGTCCAGATAAAGAAGACGGTTGTACAGACGGATCTCGTTAGTCTAGATATAGAAGACGGGATGTATAACGAGAGATCTCGTTAGTCTTGATATAGAAGACGGTTGTACAGACGGATCCCGTTAGTCTAGGTATAGAAGACGGTTGTACATCGAGAGATCTCGTTAGTCTAGATATAGAAAACGGTTGTACAGACGGTTCTCGTTAGTCTAGATATAGAAGACCTTTGTCCAAGGACGTATCTCGTTAGTCTAGATATAGATGACGGTTGTACAGACGTATCTCGTTAGTCTAGATATAGAAGACGGTTGTACAACGACGGATCTCGTTAGTCTAGATATAGAAGAGGGTTGTACAACAACGGATCTCGTTAGTCTAGATATAGAAGACGGTTGCGCAGACGGATCTCGTTAGTCTAGATATAGAAGACGGTTGTATAATGAGAGATCTCGTTAGTCTAGATATAGAAGACGGTTGTACAGACGGATCTCGTTAGTCTAGATATAGAAGACGGTTGTACAGACGGATCTCGTTAGTCTAGATATAGAAGACGGTTGTATAACGAGAGTTCTCGTTAGTCTAGATATAGAAGACGGTTGTACAGACGGATCTCGTTAGTCTAGATATAGAAGACGGTTGTACAGACGGATCTCGTTAGTCTAGATATAGAAGACGGTTGTATAACGAGAGATCTCGTTAGTCTAGATATAGAAGACGGTTATACAGACGGATCTCGTTAGTCTAGATATAGAAGACGGTTGTACAGACGGATCTCGTTAGTCTAGATATAGAAGACGGTTGTACAGACGGATCTCGTTAGTCTAGATATAGAAGACGGTTGTATAACGAGAGATCTCGTTAGTGTAGATATAAAAGACGGTTGTACAACGACGGATCTCGTTAGTCTAGATATAGAAGACGGTTGTACAGACGGATCTCGTTAGTCTAGATATAGAAGACGGTTGTACAGACGGATCTCGTTAGTCTAGATATAGAAGACGGTTGTACAGACGGATCTCGTTAGTCTAGATATAGAAGACGGTTGTACAGACGGATCTCGTTAGTCTAGATATAGAAGACGGTTGTATAACGAGAGATCTCGTTAGTCTAGATATAGAAGACGGTTGTATAGACGGATCTCGTTAGTCTAGATATAGAAGAGGGTTGTACAACGACGGATCTCGTTAGTCTAGATATAGAAGGCGGTTGTACAGACGGATCCCGTTAGTCTAGATATAGAAGACGGTTGTACAACGACGGATCACGTTAGTCTAGATATTGAAGACGTTTGTCCAAGGACGTATCTCGTTAGTCTAGATATAGATGACGGATGTACAGACGGATCTCGTTAGTCTAGACATAGAAGACGGTTGTACAGACAGAGCTCGTTAGTCTAGATATAGAAGACGGATCTCGTTAGTCTAGATATAGAAGACGGTTGTACAGACGGATCTCGTTAGTCTAGATATAGAAGACGGTTGTACAGACGGATCTCGTTAGTCTAGATATAGAAGACGGTTGTACAGACGGATCTCGTTAGTCTAGATATAGAAGACGGTTGTATAACGAGAGATCTCGTTAGTGTAGATATAAAAGACGGTTGTACAACGACGGATCTCGTTAGTCTAGATATAGAAGACGGTTGTACAGACGGATCTCGTTAGTCTAGATATAGAAGACGGTTGTACAGACGGATCTCGTTAGTCTAGATATAGAAGACGGTTGTATAACGAGAGATCTCGTTAGTGTAGATATAAAAGACGGTTGTACAACGACGGATCTCGTTAGTCTAGATATAGAAGACGGTTGTATAACGAGAGATCTCGTTAGTCTAGATATAGAAGACGGTTGTACAGACGGATCTCGTTAGTCTAGATATAGAAGACGGTTGTATAACGAGAGACCCGTTAGTCTAGATATAGAAGACGGTTGAATAACGAGAGATCTCGTTAGTCTAGATATAGTCGACGGTTGTACAGACGGATCTCGTTAGTCTAGATATAGAAGACGGTTGTATAACGAGAGATCTCGTTAGTGTAGATATAAAAGACGGTTGTACAACGACGGATCTCGTTAGTCTAGATATAGAAGACGGTTGTACATCGACGGATCTCGTTAGTCTAGATATTGAAGACGTTTGTCCAAGGACGTATCTCGTTAGTCTAGATATAGATGACGGTTGTACAGACGTATCTCGTTAGTCTAGATATAGAAGACGGTTGTACAACGACGGATCTCGTTAGTCTAGATATAGAAGAGGGTTGTACAACAACGGATCTCGTTAGTCTAGATATAGAAGACGGTTGTATAACGAGAGATCTCGTTAGTCTAGATATAGAAGACGGTTGTATAACGAGAGATCTCGTTAGTCTAGATATAGAAGACGGTTGTACAGACGGATCTCGTTAGTCTAGATATAGAAGACGGTTGTATAACGAGAGATCTCGTTAGTGTAGATATAAAAGACGGTTGTACAACGAGAGATCTCGTTAGTGTAGATATAAAAGACGGTTGTACAACGACGGATCTCGTTAGTCTAGATATAGAAGACGGTTGTACAACGACGGATCTCGTTAGTCTAGATTTTGAAGACCTTTGTCCAAGGACGTATCTCGTTAGTCTAGATATAGATGACGGTTGTACAGACGTATCTCGTTAGTCTAGATATAGAAGACGGTTGTACAACGACGGATCTCGTTAGTCTAGATATAGAAGAGGGTTGTACAACAACGGATCTCGTTAGTCTAGATATAGAAGACGGTTGCGCAGACGGATCTCGTTAGTCTAGATATAGAAGACGGTTGTATAATGAGAGATCTCGTTAGTCTAGATATAGAAGACGGTTGTATAACGAGAGATCTCGTTAGTCTAGATATAGAAGACGGTTGTACAGGCGGATCTCGTTAGTCTAGATATAGAAGACGGTTGTATAACGAGAGACCCGTTAGTCTAGATATAGAAGACGGTTGTATAACGAGAGATCTCGATAGTCTAGATATAGAAGACGGTTGTACAGACGGATCTCGTTAGTCTAGATATAGAAGACGGTTGTATAACGAGAGATCTCGTTAGTGTAGATATAAAAGACGGTTGTACAACGACGGATCTCGTTAGTCTAGATATAGAAGACGGTTGAATAACGAGAGATCTCGTTATTCTAGATATAGAAGACGGTTGTACAGACGGATCTCGTTAGTCTAGATATAGGAGACGGTTGTACAGACGGATCTCGTTAGTCTAGATATAGAAGGCGGTTGTATAGACGGATCTCGTTAGTCTAGATATAGAAGAGGGTTGTACAACGACGGATCTCGTTAGTCTAGATATAGAAGACGGTTGTACAGACGGATCTCGTTAGTCTAGATATAGAAGACGGTTCTACAGACGGATCTCGTTAGTCTAGATATAGAAGACGGTTGTACAGACGGATCTCGTTAGTCTAGATATAGAAGACGGTTGTATAACGAGAGATCTCGTTAGTCTAGATATAGAAGACGGTTATACAGGCGGATCTCGTTAGTCTAGATATAGAAGACGGTTATACAGACGGATTTCGTTAGTCTAGATATAGGAGACGGTTGAATATCGAGAGATCTCGTTAGTCTAGATATAGAAGACGGTTGAATAACGAGAGACCTCGTTAGTCTAGATATAGAAGACGGTTGAATAACGAGAGATCTCGTTAGTCTAGATATAGAAGACGGTTGTACAGACAGATCTCGTTAGTCTAGATATAGAAGACAGTTGTACAGATGGATCTCGTTAGTCTAGATATAGAAGACGGTTGTACAGACGGATCTCGTTAGTCTAGATATAGAAGGCGGTTGTATAGACGGATCTCGTTAGTCTAGATATAGAAGAGGGTTGTAGAACGACGGATCTCGTTAGTCTAGATATAGAAGACGGTTGTACAGACGGATCTCGTTAGTCTAGATATAGAAGACGGTTCTACAGACGGATTTCGTTAGTCTAGATATAGAAGACGGTTGTACAACGACGGATCTCGTTAGTCTAGATATTGAAGACGTTTGTCCAAGGACGTATCTCGTTAGTCTAGATATAGAAGACTGTTGTACAGACGGATCTCGTTAGTCTAGATATAGAAGACGGTTGTACAGACGGATCTCGTTAGTCTAGATATAGAAGACGGGATGTATAACGAGAGATCTCGTTAGTCTAGATATAGAAGACGGTTGTACAGGCGGATCCCGTTAGTCTAGATATAGAAGACGGTTGTACAGACGGATCTCGTTAGTCTAGATATAGAAGACGGTTGTATAACGAGAGATCTCGTTAGTCTAGATATAGAAGACGGTTGTATAACGAGAGATCTCGTTAGTCTAGATATAGAAGACGGTTGTATAACGAGAGATCTCGTTAGTCTAGATATAGAAGACGGTTGTATAACGAGAGATCTCGTTAGTCTAGATATAGAAGACGGTTGTATAACGAGAGATCTCGTTAGTCTAGATATAGAAGACGGTTGTATAACGAGAGATCTCGTTAGTCTAGATATAGAAGACGGTTGTATAACGAGAGATCTCGTTAGTCTAGATATAGAAGACGGTTGTACAGACGGATCTCGTTAGTCTAGATATAGAAGACGGTTGTATAACGAGAGACCCGTTAGTCTAGATATAGAAGACGGTTGTATAACGAGAGATGTCGTTAGTCTAGATATAGAAGACGGTTGTACAGACGGATCTCGTTAGTCTAGATATAGATGACGGTTGTACAGACGGTTCTCGTTAGTCTAGATATAGAAGACGGTTGTACAGACGGATCTCGGTAGTCTAGATATAGAAGACGGTTGTACAGACGGATCTCGTTAGTCTAGATATAGAAGACGGTTGTATAACGAGAGACCCGTTAGTCTAGATATAGAAGACGGTTGTATAACGAGAGATGTCGTTAGTCTAGATATAGAAGACGGTTGTACAGACGGATCTCGTTAGTCTAGATATAGAAGACGGTTGTACAGACGGATCTCGTTAGTCTAGATATAGAAGACGGTTGTACAGACGGATCTCGTTAGTCTAGATATAGAAGACGGTTGTACATCGACGGATCTCGTTAGTCTAGATATTGAAGACGTTTGTCCAAGGACGTATCTCGTTAGTCTAGATATAGATGACGGTTGTACAGACGGTTCTCGTTAGTCTAGATATAGAAGACGGTTGTACAGACGGATCTCGGTAGTCTAGATATAGAAGACGGTTGTACAGACGGATCTCGTTAGTCTAGATATAGAAGACGGGATGTATAACGAGAGATCTCGTTAGTCTAGATATAGAAGACGGTTGTACAGGCGGATCCCGTTAGTCTAGATATAGAAGACGGTTGTACATCGAGAGATCTCGTTAGTCTAGATATAGAAGACGGTTGTACAACGACGGATCTCGTTAGTCTAGATATAGAAGACGGTTGTACAGACCGATCTCGTTAGTCTAGATATTGAAGACGTTTGTCCAACGACGTATCTCGTTAGTCTAGATATAGAAAACTGTTGTACAGACGGATCTCGTTAGTCTAGATATAGAAGACGGTTGTACAGACGGATCTCGTTAGTCTAGATATAGAAGACGGTTGTATAACGAGAGATCTCGTTAGTCTAGATATAGAAGACGGTTGTATAACGAGAGATCTCGTTAGTCTAGATATAGAAGACGGTTGTACAGACCGATCTCGTTAGTCTAGATATAGAAAACGGTTGTACAGACGGTTCTCGTTAGTCTAGATATAGAAGACGGTTGTACAGACGGATCTCGGTAGTCTAGATATAGAAGACGGTTGTATAACGAGAGATCTCGTTAGTCTAGATATAGAAGACGGTTGTACAGACGGATCTCGTTAGTCTAGATATAGAAGACGGTTATACAGACGGATTTCGTTAGTCTAGATATAGAAGACGGTTGAATATCGAGAGATCTCGTTAGTCTAGATATAGAAGACGGTTGAATAACGAGAGACCTCGTTAGTCTAGATATAGAAGACGGGATGTATAACGAGAGATCTCGTTAGTCTAGATATAGAAGACGGTTGTACAGGCGGATCCCGTTAGTCTAGATATAGAAGACGGTTGTACATCGAGAGATCTCGTTAGTCTAGATATAGAAGACGGTTGTACAACGACGGATCTCGTTAGTCTAGATATAGAAGACGGTTGTACAGACCGATCTCGTTAGTCTAGATATTGAAGACGTTTGTCCAACGACGTATCTTGTTAGTCTAGATATAGAAAACTGTTGTACAGACGGATCTCGTTAGTCTAGATATAGAAGAGGGTTGTACAGACGGATCTCGTTAGTCTAGATATAGAAGACGGTTGTATAACGAGAGATCTCGTTAATCTAGATATAGAAGACGGTTGTATAGACGGATCTCGTTAGTCTAGATATAGAAGAGGGTTGTACAACGACGGATCTCGTTAGTCTAGATATAGAAGGCGGTTGTACAGACGGATCCCGTTAGTCTAGATATAGAAGACGGTTGTACAACGACGGATCACGTTAGTCTAGATATTGAAGACGTTTGTCCAAGGACGTATCTCGTTAGTCTAGATATAGATGACGGATGTACAGACGGATCTCGTTAGTCTAGACATAGAAGACGGTTGTACAGACAGAGCTCGTTAGTCTAGATATAGAAGACGGATCTCGTTAGTCTAGATATAGAAGACGGATGTACAGACGGATCTCGTTAGTCTAGATATAGAAGACGGTTGTATAACGAGAGATCTCGTTAGTGTAGATATAAAAGACGGTTGTACAACGACGGATCTCGTTAGTCTAGATATAGAAGACGGTTGTACAGACGGATCTCGTTAGTCTAGATATAGAAGACGGTTGTACAGACGGATCTCGTTAGTCTAGATATAGAAGACGGTTGTATAACGAGAGATCTCGTTAGTGTAGATATAAAAGACGGTTGTACAACGACGGATCTCGTTAGTCTAGATATAGAAGACGGTTGTACAGACGGATCTCGTTAGTCTAGATATAGAAGACGGTTGTACAGACGGATCTCGTTAGTCTAGATATAGAAGACGGTTGTACAGACGGATCTCGTTAGTCTAGATATAGAAGACGGTTGTATAACGAGAGATCTCGTTAGTCTAGATATAGAAGACGGTTGTATAGACGGATCTCGTTAGTCTAGATATAGAAGAGGGTTGTACAACGACGGATCTCGTTAGTCTAGATATAGAAGGCGGTTGTACAGACGGATCCCGTTAGTCTAGATATAGAAGACGGTTGTATAACGAGAGATCTCGTTAGTCTAGATATAGTCGACGGTTGTACAGACGGATCTCGTTAGTCTAGATATAGAAGACGGTTGTATAACGAGAGATCTCGTTAGTCTAGATATAGAAGACGGTTGTATAACGAGAGATCTCGTTAGTCTAGATATAGAAGACGGTTGTATAACGAGAGATCTCGTTAGTCTAGATATAGAAGACGGTTGTACAGACGGATCTCGTTAGTCTAGATATAGAAGACGGTTGTATAACGAGAGATCTCGTTAGTGTAGATATAAAAGACGGTTGTACAACGAGAGATCTCGTTAGTGTAGATATAAAAGACGGTTGTACAACGACGGATCTCGTTAGACTAGATATAGAAGACGGTTGTACAACGACGGATCACGTTAGTCTAGATATTGAAGACGTTTGTCCAAGGACGTATCTCGTTAGTCTAGATATAGATGACGGATGTACAGACGGATCTCGTTAGTCTAGACATAGAAGACGGTTGTACAGACAGAGCTCGTTAGTCTAGATATAGAAGACGGATCTCGTTAGTCTAGATATAGAAGACGGTTGTACAGACGGATCTCGTTAGTCTAGATATAGAAGACGGTTGTACAGACGGATCTCGTTAGTCTAGATATAGAAGACGGTTGTATAACGAGAGATCTCGTTAGTGTAGATATAAAAGACGGTTGTACAACGACGGATCTCGTTAGTCTAGATATAGAAGACGGTTGTACAGACGGATCTCGTTAGTCTAGATATAGAAGACGGTTGTACAGACGGATCTCGTTAGTCTAGATATAGAAGACGGTTGTATAACGAGAGATCTCGTTAGTGTAGATATAAAAGACGGTTGTACAACGACGGATCTCGTTAGTCTAGATATAGAAGACGGTTGTATAACGAGAGATCTCGTTAGTCTAGATATAGAAGACGGTTGTACAGACGGATCTCGTTAGTCTAGATATAGAAGACGGTTGTATAACGAGAGACCCGTTAGTCTAGATATAGTCGACGGTTGTACAGACGGATCTCGTTAGTCTAGATATAGAAGACGGTTGTATAACGAGAGATCTCGTTAGTGTAGATATAAAAGACGGTTGTACAACGACGGATCTCGTTAGTCTAGATATAGAAGACGGTTGTACATCGACGGATCTCGTTAGTCTAGATATTGAAGACGTTTGTCCAAGGACGTATCTCGTTAGTCTAGATATAGATGACGGTTGTACAGACGTATCTCGTTAGTCTAGATATAGAAGACGGTTGTACAACGACGGATCTCGTTAGTCTAGATATAGAAGAGGGTTGTACAACAACGGATCTCGTTAGTCTAGATATAGAAGACGGTTGTATAACGAGAGATCTCGTTAGTCTAGATATAGAAGACGGTTGTATAACGAGAGATCTCGTTAGTCTAGATATAGAAGACGGTTGTACAGACGGATCTCGTTAGTCTAGATATAGAAGACGGTTGTATAACGAGAGATCTCGTTAGTGTAGATATAAAAGACGGTTGTACAACGAGAGATCTCGTTAGTGTAGATATAAAAGACGGTTGTACAACGACGGATCTCGTTAGTCTAGATATAGAAGACGGTTGTACAACGACGGATCTCGTTAGTCTAGATTTTGAAGACCTTTGTCCAAGGACGTATCTCGTTAGTCTAGATATAGATGACGGTTGTACAGACGTATCTCGTTAGTCTAGATATAGAAGACGGTTGTACAACGACGGATCTCGTTAGTCTAGATATAGAAGAGGGTTGTACAACAACGGATCTCGTTAGTCTAGATATAGAAGACGGTTGCGCAGACGGATCTCGTTAGTCTAGATATAGAAGACGGTTGTACAGACCGATCTCGTTAGTCTAGATATAGAAAACGGTTGTACAGACGGTTCTCGTTAGTCTAGATATAGAAGACGGTTGTACAGACGGATCTCGGTAGTCTAGATATAGAAGACGGTTGTATAACGAGAGATCTCGTTAGTCTAGATATAGAAGACGGTTGTACAGACGGATCTCGTTAGTCTAGATATAGAAGACGGTTATACAGACGGATTTCGTTAGTCTAGATATAGAAGACGGTTGAATATCGAGAGATCTCGTTAGTCTAGATATAGAAGACGGTTGAATAACGAGACCTCGTTAGTCTAGATATAGAAGACGGGATGTATAACGAGAGATCTCGTTAGTCTAGATATAGAAGACGGTTGTACAGGCGGATCCCGTTAGTCTAGATATAGAAGACGGTTGTACATCGAGAGATCTCGTTAGTCTAGATATAGAAGACGGTTGTACAACGACGGATCTCGTTAGTCTAGATATAGAAGACGGTTGTACAGACCGATCTCGTTAGTCTAGATATTGAAGACGTTTGTCCAACGACGTATCTTGTTAGTCTAGATATAGAAAACTGTTGTACAGACGGATCTCGTTAGTCTAGATATAGAAGAGGGTTGTACAGACGGATCTCGTTAGTCTAGATATAGAAGACGGTTGTATAACGAGAGATCTCGTTAGTCTAGATATAGAAGACGGTTGTATAGACGGATCTCGTTAGTCTAGATATAGAAGAGGGTTGTACAACGACGGATCTCGTTAGTCTAGATATAGAAGGCGGTTGTACAGACGGATCCCGTTAGTCTAGATATAGAAGACGGTTGTACAACGACGGATCACGTTAGTCTAGATATTGAAGACGTTTGTCCAAGGACGTATCTCGTTAGTCTAGATATAGATGACGGATGTACAGACGGATCTCGTTAGTCTAGACATAGAAGACGGTTGTACAGACAGAGCTCGTTAGTCTAGATATAGAAGACGGATCTCGTTAGTCTAGATATAGAAGACGGTTGTACAGACGGATCTCGTTAGTCTAGATATAGAAGACGGTTGTACAGACGGATCTCGTTAGTCTAGATATAGAAGACGGTTGTATAACGAGAGATCTCGTTAGTGTAGATATAAAAGACGGTTGTACAACGACGGATCTCGTTAGTCTAGATATAGAAGACGGTTGTACAGACGGATCTCGTTAGTCTAGATATAGAAGACGGTTGTACAGACGGATCTCGTTAGTCTATATATAGAAGACGGTTGTATAACGAGAGATCTCGTTAGTGTAGATATAAAAGACGGTTGTACAACGACGGATCTCGTTAGTCTAGATATAGAAGACGGTTGTACAGACGGATCTCGTTAGTCTAGATATAGAAGACGGTTGTACAGACGGATCTCGTTAGTCTAGATATAGAAGACGGTTGTACAGACGGATCTCGTTAGTCTAGATATAGAAGACGGTTGTATAACGAGAGATCTCGTTAGTCTAGATATAGAAGACGGTTGTATAGACGGATCTCGTTAGTCTAGATATAGAAGAGGGTTGTACAACGACGGATCTCGTTAGTCTAGATATAGAAGGCGGTTGTACAGACGGATCCCGTTAGTCTAGATATAGAAGACGGTTGTACAACGACGGATCACGTTAGTCTAGATATTGAAGACGTTTGTCCAAGGACGTATCTCGTTAGTCTAGATATAGATGACGGATGTACAGACGGATCTCGTTAGTCTAGACATAGAAGACGGTTGTACAGACAGAGCTCGTTAGTCTAGATATAGAAGACGGATCTCGTTAGTCTAGATATAGAAGACGGTTGTACAGACGGATCTCGTTAGTCTAGATATAGAAGACGGTTGTACAGACGGATCTCGTTAGTCTAGATATAGAAGACGGTTGTATAACGAGAGATCTCGTTAGTGTAGATATAAAAGACGGTTGTACAACGACGGATCTCGTTAGTCTAGATATAGAAGACGGTTGTACAGACGGATCTCGTTAGTCTAGATATAGAAGACGGTTGTACAGACGGATCTCGTTAGTCTAGATATAGAAGACGGTTGTATAACGAGAGATCTCGTTAGTGTAGATATAAAAGACGGTTGTACAACGACGGATCTCGTTAGTCTAGATATAGAAGACGGTTGTACAGACGGATCTCGTTAGTCTAGATATAGAAGACGGTTGTACAGACGGATCTCGTTAGTCTAGATATAGAAGACGGTTGTACAGACGGATCTCGTTAGTCTAGATATAGAAGACGGTTGTATAACGAGAGATCTCGTTAGTCTAGATATAGAAGACGGTTGTATAACGAGAGATCTCGTTAGTCTAGATATAGAAGACGGTTGTACAGACGGATCTCGTTAGTCTAGATATAGAAGACGGTTGTATAACGAGAGACCCGTTAGTCTAGATATAGAAGACGGTTGTATAACGAGAGATCTCGTTAGTCTAGATATAGTCGACGGTTGTACAGACGGATCTCGTTAGTCTAGATATAGAAGACGGTTGTATAACGAGAGATCTCGTTAGTCTAGATATAGAAGACGGTTGTATAACGAGAGATCTCGTTAGTCTAGATATAGAAGACGGTTGTATAACGAGAGATCTCGTTAGTCTAGATATAGAAGACGGTTGTACAGACGGATCTCGTTAGTCTAGATATAGAAGACGGTTGTATAACGAGAGATCTCGTTAGTGTAGATATAAAAGACGGTTGTACAACGAGAGATCTCGTTAGTGTAGATATAAAAGACGGTTGTACAACGACGGATCTCGTTAGTCTAGATATAGAAGACGGTTGTACAACGACGGATCTCGTTAGTCTAGATTTTGAAGACCTTTGTCCTAGGACGTATCTCGTTAGTCTAGATATAGATGACGGTTGTACAGACGTATCTCGTTAGTCTAGATATAGAAGACGGTTGTACAACGACGGATCTCGTTAGTCTAGATATAGAAGAGGGTTGTACAACAACGGATCTCGTTAGTCTAGATATAGAAGACGGTTGCGCAGACGGATCTCGTTAGTCTAGATATAGAAGACGGGATGTATAACGAGAGATCTCGTTAGTCTAGATATAGAAGACGGTTGTACAGGCGGATCCCGTTAGTCTAGATATAGAAGACGGTTGTACATCGAGAGATCTCGTTAGTCTAGATATAGAAGACGGTTGTACAACGACGGATCTCGTTAGTCTAGATATAGAAGACGGTTGTACAGACCGATCTCGTTAGTCTAGATATTGAAGACGTTTGTCCAACGACGTATCTCGTTAGTCTAGATATAGATGACGGTTGTACAGACGGATCTCGTTAGTCTAGATATAGAAGACGGTTGTATAACGAGAGATCTCGTTAGTGTAGATATAAAAGACGGTTGTACAACGAGAGATCTCGTTAGTGTAGATATAAAAGACGGTTGTACAACGACGGATCTCGTTAGTCTAGATATAGAAGACGGTTGTACAACGACGGATCTCGTTAGTCTAGATTTTGAAGACCTTTGTCCTAGGACGTATCTCGTTAGTCTAGATATAGATG